>VXBQ01012955.1:268808-295670 GCA_013400175.1 Phainopepla nitens | reverse complement strand
GGCAGGGCTGCGGGACCCGCACGCTGCGGGCGGGGCGGGGGCGCGGGGCCAGCCCCGCAGCTGCCGCGCTCGGGGGGCTGCACAGGCCCCGGCATGTTAAAAAAAGGAACCCGCCGGGAACAGATGACACAAACTTCAGCTGGAAAGGGCGGCGGGGGGAGCCGGGGGACAGACGGGAGGAAAAAATAAACGGAGGGGGAACATTTGGGAAGTGTGGAAACAATGTGGGCGCTTTCGAGTTACACCAGGGAAATGCAGAAGCAGCCCATGTGGGCATTGCTAGCTGGGGCTTGGCTTAAAATTCAAGCTGTAGAAGAGGTGAGAATAGGGAAAAATTATTACAGTGGTTTTCTTTCAGGTTGAATCAAATATTTTGAATGGAGGTTTTTTTTTTTTCCATCTAACCCTCTCCTTTTTAAAAATTTTTGTAAGTCAGTCATTTTCACCCTAAGTTTCCAAACCCAAATTAAATACCTCTTCTTGCTTCATCTCTGCAGCTTCTCCTTGGCAAATGGCAGCACCCAAGCCAGGTTCTTGCTTCAGATCTTCCCTCAGCTCCACACTCTGCTGTAGTTGTGACCAGCAAGGCTTTGCTCTGCAGCTCCAGGGGGTGCATTTTGGAACTCACCCACAGGCTCCTAAACGGGGATTCTCTGCTGGAAATGTCCCAGGGACAGTCACATCTTCCATGTGGATCCTCTCCCTCTGGCCCTCCAGCTCCAAGGACTTTTCCCACTGCCTGGCCACCTGTTAGCAATGCTCCTGGAATACAATGGAAAGGTGCCCATGGATAGATTTTAAATTAACTTGAGCTGACTTTGTACCCTGCTTGTACATTACACATTGGAGCTTCTGTTGTGGTTAAAGTTTTCAGGATTTTGCATTTCAGTGATGCCTGTCACAAGAGTGGGTGCTGGGGCCTCACCCTGTCAACTCTCTGTCACATCAACCCTTGCACCTAACAGGTGCAGGATGAGCCTCTCTCTTTTCTTCTTGATGCCAGCATTTATAGTTCTAGTCAAACTTATCCTGGGAAAGGAAATCTGCCAGTGGGAAAACTAAAAAAATGCAAAATTCCTAATTTATTTTTTTTTAGCATCCTCACCACAGATCTTACCAGAGCTAGGTTTGATTTTGGGTGGTGCACTTGTGGTTTTTGTTTTTAATCCAGCTGATATTCATTAATTGAGGATGGAATAGATCAATTTTTCCCAAGCTGACTTTGCACAAACTAAACTCCACTTGGAGAGCTTTTTTGTTCATATATTTTTACTTCCTTATTCATCTTGTTTTCACCAGGAATCAAAACAGACCCTGTTTTTCTGTCTCTCAGTCAGGCCTAGCAGGCTCAACAGGATACACTTAAACATCAAAGGTGACAATAAATTCTCATTTTATTCCTGTGTAATTCTGAAAATGGAGGGAAGCTGAGGGAGAGTAAACGTTTGATGATTCAATACAGAGGAGAGACCAACCTTCATCAAATAGATTGATGATCCCAAACTGAAGGGCCTGCTGTAAGGGACACCCTGCAGGTAGATGCTGACTGAATAAATCAGTTTATTTGCTGATTTGTTCAGTATTTGAAATTATTTATTCCTGATGTTGAGTGTTTTATCCACTGCTCTATTCCTGCACCAATTCCCATTCAGTCTCCTACCAATTAAAGTGCTCATGGAAGTAATTGCTGGCTGCTAATCCTTGTGTACATTCAGTGTCTGGAACTAAAAATGACAAATTTTAGAGCAGGTTGAGAACCTTTTTTTTTTTTAATTCTGATGGAGCCTTTGCTGTTGCAATGAGGGAAATTCCTGGATTACCAGGCCAGGTCTGTTCATGCTTTCACTGTGTCTCTGGTGCTCCTCACCAGGAATTCCTGCCTGCTCCTCTCAGCCTGGTGTGACACCCTGCACAAGTTTCCTGGCCTTGCCTTTCAGGCCCCACATTAAAAAGGTGTGCCCTAAAAAGCAATTCGGGTTCTGCTTTATTCAGGTTTATCTCTACACTCCCAAGGATTCCTTTACAACTCTGTGCAGAAGAACAGGGGTGGGGGTGGGAATCAGATGTTTCTGCTCACCAGAGAATGGTGCTGTGAAGTACCAAATGTTCCAAGGCTACATTTATTTAGTCTTATAAACTAAAATTAATCAAGAGAAGTCATTCATACCTAGAGTAACTTGGGAAAACTGACAATCTCCAAGAAAAATCCACATGTCCACTGGATTCTGCCAGGCTGCCAAAATTCATGTCAGCTAAAGTCATGTGATACAACTTTGGAAATTAAAAACTAGGGCTTGGCTCATTTCTTCCCCTTATTGTAACTCTGAATTTCTGAGTTTTTTCTGCAATACAAAATCCTGTGACAATATAACTGGGGGGTGGGGGGGGAGGGAACAACAATCCTCTCCAGATTTAAAACCTTCAGTTTAGATTTGCTATAAGCAAAATCTGCACAAGCCTTCTATAAAGATTTCAGCAAGTTGGAGTCTTTGTGCTACACAAAAGCAAAGAAATACAATCAGAATTTCAGCAGTGATAACAATCTGACAATATTTTGGATCAAAAGCCTAAAATCACAAAGCCATTTGTGAACAAGACCAACACATTTAGCTGTTCTATTAGAGGCTGACTTCAATCAAAAATAGGCTGATTTGTGCCTAATCAGTTTTCTGCAAGGAAAAAAAAATATTTCTTTGTTGCAGATAATTTTAAGTAAAGCTACACCTGGTTGTTTGGCTTCTATTTAGAAAGGCTTAACCCCTATCATTGTAGAGATCTCTCCATCCAGTTTATTGCCTCACAATAGGAGAGATGCTGAGTTTTGGGTTGAGGAGAGCTGCCAAAATCACTTTTCCATCTATTGATGTTGCCCTTCCCTTGTCCTCTGCTGTCAGTTTGAGATCTGTATTTTATTACCTGAATTTTATCTTCTACACTCTCTTCTAGAGGATTGAGTGAGGATATTCCACAGTAGGGGATTTCTGCTGCAGACTTTTGCTGATCTCCTGGAAAAGATGGCACAAATTGAGGTTTCCTTGAGTTAATTCATCCATTCCCACTGTGCTTTAGGGACACAGCCCTCTGCTAATGGGTAATGGAAGCTTGAGTTTCTTAAACAGGAATTTTATACTTGGAGAGAACCTCCAGTCCTGGGTTATCCACAACTTCCAAAGAGTTAGCAGTCACCCATCCAACTGCAGAAAATAGTAAATAAATGACAGCACTAAATGAGAAGACACTTTTGAAAGGTTTTAATGGGACCTACAGGTGAGACCAAATAAAATAAACACCAAAGAGACCTGAGAAGGACTTGATGTATGAAACCCAAACTGTCTAGAGGCAATCATTTTTCAAGACCAGAAGCTGAATTTGCACTCTTCATGCAGATATACATGTTATCAGCATGCCTAACCCATAGTTACTGGGAGCTGCTCCAGCCTGGAAAAGGAATTAACTCTGAGGAGGGTTCATGCTCAGGTCCTCTGGATATGTTTTCAACTACATTAAAATATTTTGTATTATTAAAGGTACTCATTGAACAATATCAGGCTGTAATTCAGGTTACAGAAGCTCTCTGCAGGCATGTAAAACCTTTTATCTTATCCCAGACACTCTTTCTTCCCTGTTGTAAAGCAGGATAAGGGGCTGCTTTGTCCACTGGATGCTCCAGGTCAGTATGGGGAGATTGGTGGGAATTACACAAGGAATTAAATTTCAGGGAATGGAATAACTCTCACACCTCTCACAGGGAGAAGCATCTCCCCCAACCCTTAGGGAGTGATCCAGTGCTTTGTTTCTTCAAGCAGCCCCCTGAGCCAGGCTTTGGGTTAATCCTGGAATTTCACAAAACCAAGCTGCCTTTAGGTTGAGTCTATAGCACAGCAATTAAAAGAATGGAATTTCAGTTTATAAATGATCATTCCATGCTCTGAGGAGTCATGCTTTGCAGTATGACTCCTCATCGTGCTTGGCTTAAAATCCAAGCTGTAAAAGAAGCAAGAATAGGGAAAAAAATATTACAATTTCTTTTTTTTCAGGGTGAATCAAATATTTAAAATAGAGACTTTTTTTTTCATCTAACCCTCTCCTTTTTAAAAATTTCTGTAGATCAGTCATTTCCACCCTAAGTTTCCAAACCCAAACTAAATACCTCTTCTTTCTTCATCTCTGCAGCTTCTCCTTGGCAAATGGAGGGAGGGAGGACGATGATTTGAGTGATGGCATTTGTCTTCCCAAATATCCCCTGGGATGAAGTCCTGCCCTCCTGGGAATGGCTGAACATCCACCTGCTGGTGGGAAATAGGGAATTCATTCTTTATTTGGCTTTGTTTGCACATGCAGCTTTGTTTTACATGTAAAACTGTCTCCATCTCAGCCCCTGGGCTTTCTCATCCCGTGAGTCTTTTCCCTTTTCCCCCTCTGATTCTCTACCCTCCCAACATGGGAGCCTGTGCAATATTCAGGTTCAGTGAGGGGTGGCAGCAACACTGCACACTCTGCCAAGTGTGGCTTTAAAATACATTTAAATCAAAAGCAAATTACCATTAGAAACACAGTGATGGGTGTGAATGAGGGAGTGGTTTTGATCTGTGTCAGACCTGAAATAGGAAAAAGCTCCAAAAGACAGGTCAGCCCAGAAGGAAGATAACTTATTTTTCTTCCCAATGTAAAATAATAAGAAATATATATAATTTCCTAAAATTTCAACTCAATCACTTTTTATTTTTGAACAAGTGTGCAACAGCAGTATATTGTTTCAATATTTAAAAAGATGTCCCATATTTGCAGAATATTTCCTTTACTGAAGTCTTTTTGACTGAAGCTGCATGTCAGTAAAGCAAAGTAATTGCCTGGAAAATATTGATTAGCTCTTGTCAAACACCCCCTTTGCTATTCAGTATTTCCACTTGAGCACTGGCACAGGAGTTTAACTGGCGTGTGTTCAGCTCTCTGAAGCAGCCCCAGTGCAGTCCCACAGACACTGAGCCACTGTAACTGCTCTGCCACATAAATTCCATGTGACAACTTGGACTAACTCAGCAAACAATCCTTTCCTGAGCTGTCTGCTGGCACATTGCTAATTAACAATTAATTGCCTTCCACAAGACTCCTGCAGAGCAGATGATGTGATACTGCAGATGTTTCAGCCAACTTGTATTTCTGTGCCCAAAGATTTCTTATACTGTTTTGCTTTTTGAAATGACATTTTTAATCAGATATATATTCCTTCTGTTATTTTTTTTAATATGTTGCAGTACTTTAATACTGAAACTCCTCTTAGTAAAATACTTTCTTTACACCTGTGTATCATCAATTGTTGGTTGACACCTGTAGGTTTATAACCTGAAAACTGGGTCACAATAGAACTTAGCTGGCAGACCAGGAAAATAAATTCTTGAGAAACCCCACCCAATTATGCCCAGCAAAAGCAACATTTCTACTTCAAGAGCCAAAAGAGAAAATACTCTCCAATTTTATTACATCCACTTACTAAAAATGCACAGAATTGTTTATCCTTCCCAGCTAAAAGAGGGAATATTTTATTGTAAACTCTAATCCACTGGGAAGGCAAATGGAGAAGACACAAAAGCACCAGATTATCCAGAATTTCATCTCTGCTGGACAATTATTTTTCCCAATGACTCATTAAAGGTGAACAAACAAACTCAATGAGAGAAGAACCCTCCAGCAAGGAGGCAAACATCACATTTAGGTGCACAGAGCTGGGCCTGGAGGGACAAAGAGCAGCAGGGAGATCCTGACTTGGCTGGCACAGATTCCAGGAGCCTGACAGTGGGTGTGGTGGGAGGGCAGGAGGGGATGTGGGAATTGCTGCTGCACTCCCCTGGAATTGCTGCTGCACTCCTCTGGAAATGGGTAACAATTCAGGCACAGAGGACAAAATAGACAGATAGGTCTGTACTTTCCTGTAAGTGGGAAAAGCCTTCCTGGAAATTTTCAGAAAGCCCTGAGTCAATTTTAGGTTCTTCTCCAGAGTGTGCTGGGCACTGCCCAGGCTCCCCAGGGAATGGTGATATTCCTGAGCTGCCAGAGCTCCAGGAGTGTCTGGACAACACTCCCAGGGATGCACACGAGGACGATGATTTGAGTGATGGCATTTGTCTTCCCAAATATCCCCTGGGATGAAGTCCTGCCTTCCTGGGAATGGCTGAACATCCACCTGCTGGTGGGAAATAGGGAATTCATTCTTTATTTGGCTTTGTTTGCACATGCAGCTTTGTTTTACATGTAAAACTTTCTCCATCTCAGCTCCTGGGCTTTCTCATCCTGTGAGTTTTCCCCCTTTTCCCTCTCTGATTCTCTATCCTCCCAACATGGGAGCCTGTGCAATATTCAGGTTCAGTGAGGGGTAGCAGCTACACTGCACACTCTGCCAAGTGTAGCTTTAAAATACATTTAAATCAAAAGCAAATTACCATTAGAAACACAGTGATGGGTGGGATTGTTGGGGTGGCTGTGCAGGGACAGGAGTTGGACAGGATGATCCCTGTGGGTCCCTTCCAACTCAAGATATTCTATGATTACTTTTATGTTTCAGAGTATTTCTGACCATTCCTACTCCCTCTCATCTCAGTTCCTTTCCTATCCACAGGAAAACTGAAACTGACCCTACAGGGTATGACAATGTTGTAAAGAAAATACACTTGTCTCAAATTCTTTCCCAAGTGTCTGGCACTGAGGGGAATCATCACTCCACCAGAAACACAGAGGCTAATCCATGGAAAACTGAATTCAGGAGAGGAGAAGGAATTTTGCAGGAGGTCATTTCATGCATGGCTTCTACCAAAGGCCTATTTTTGACTCCTTCAGCACCCTGATGTTTGTATGGTGAGTAATAAATCAGGCAGAGAGGAGATATCCCTTATTACCTGAGACGTGGAGTTGTGGCTTCACAACAGCAGGAAAAAGAAGTTGGGCTCATCTCTTTTTGCAGTCTCTAATAAGAAAGGCAGTAGTAGAAATAATCAGTTGAGATTCTGTTCTCCCACCATGTTTTAATTTAAGCACAATATCTGGTGAATGGAATTCCCAAAGCAGTACCTATTTCTTAAACTCTTTCTCTAAAATTTACTTGCATTTTTTTCAATAGGAAAAATTCCCTATGCTGAGGAAGGCTAGGCATTAATTTAAAAAAAAAAAAAAACAACAGCTTTTTAGAAGTTCTGAATATTGTTCTAGCCATCATTTCCTCATGACTAGAAGTGTGTAATTAACTAAAACAGGAAGAACACATAAAGATCTCCTTATTTGATGTCACTTTTACTTGTCCCACTGGGAAAGGAAGACTTTGCTGATGGTTTCAAGGCAAATAAGGCTTCCCTAAAATATCAGAGCATGAGTGACAGTGACACATCTATAAATCTCACATCTTTATCAGCCCTGGTATCACAACCATACAATTTTTGGGAGCATCATTCTGTGTTTTGCAGTCAACTTCGCCACCTGCTCCTGAGATTAAATATCATTTAAGAGTAGAAAAATTACACCCAGAAGAGGAAAATATCCTCTGCAGAGGTCTCCATAATTACAACCTTTTGCCTTCTTACAGGCTGCAGAATATGCTGCAAATAAACACAATAACATTTTCCACCAGAGCATAGTTTACAAAACTATCAGCCTTTTTAGCAGGAAATTCATTTGTAAAGACACTTTGCAGATTTGGAGCCTAAAGGTCAAGCTTTCAGGAGCTAAATTACTGAGGTGGCCTTTTCTGCTGAAGAGGGGCAGAATATGGCACTTGATTCATTGTTTGCAGTTCCAGTGGGGTTTGTGAACCTTAGACATTGATTGTTTTGATGATTAAAGTAGCTGAGACTGAGGAGATGTGGCTTTATATCCATAAGTGCTTTTATCTTTCCAGAAAGTGTGAGTTTCCTCAGTTCATCACTAACTTCACACACAGAAGAGAAAGCTGTAATCCACATAGTAACAGCAATAAAGGTTTTAAATCAGGCAAGGTTTTCTTCTGAGGTTTGTTTTTAAACCAAGCAGGGAGGGTGTGGAGCAGCCAGCTCTTAGTGCAATTAATTTAAGGTTCTTGTTAGTAATGATAAGAAAGTATTAAATTTCAGATTATAAGAAAGCATTACATTGCAGCTGCTTGTGTTACAGGGATTTTTGATTCTAACTTGATTCCTATTTTAAGTCTCTTTAAGCTTATTAAGAGTTTCCCAGTTCAACCCTGGCTTTTACAAGAGCCTTGAGCAAGGAGGAGATCAAAGTTCCCTCTCCTCCTCCTTGGACACACAGGGATGGTTCAGCTGCTTCCAATGAAGGCAGAACTTCAGGTGAAAGGCCTGAGTTGATATAGAGATAGCAGCTGCTCTGGAAACTTCCTCCTGTGCTGTTGTACACCCAAAGAAATAACAATTTCTGTTCATTTGCTGCAAGGCCAATAAATCTGCAGTAGAGCACACTTGTTAAATGTGGATTTTGTGAACTGTAACACAAATCATTATCTACCAAATATTTCTGCACTCTGAAATGTTTCTACACCCTGAAATGCACGCTGGGGTTTGTGCACTGACCTTTGTGCAGGGCAGGGGCTGTGTCACAGCACACTGACCCACGGAAGGCAGTGCCATCCCTCAGCAGGACACAGATTGAACTGTGTGTTGATTCATGAGGGGGAATCACGGAACTGTGGAATATCCTGAGCTGGAGGGGACCCACAGGGATCACTGGGACCAACTCCTGCACAGCCACCCCAACAATCCCACCCACAGGGATCATTGGGACCCACAGGGATCACTGGGACCAACCCCTGTCCCTGCACAGCCACCCCAACATTCCTGTACATCCCTGGGAGTGTTGTCCAAACTGGACAGCAGCCTTGGGAATGTCACCATTCCCTGGGGAACCTGGGCAGTGCCCAGCACCCTCTGGGGACTGAGATCAGGGGGAAGAACCTTTCCCTGATCTCCACCCTAAACCTGCCCTGGCACAGCTCCAACCCCTAAAACTCCTTGTTCACCCTTTTAGACTCTTGTGCATACAGAATTTTTTTAGCATAGGGGTCCTCCGTGATTTCTGGAATCATTTCAGTGCCCCTTTGCTTTGCATCCTGAAGTCCTGAGTCCCCTTTTCTATTTGCAAATCAGAATCCTGGCCAGACACAGAAAACAACCCATCTATGAGTCCATTTGATTAAAACAAAATTTGGCTGCTGCCTAATGGCTTGCTCAGGAAGCGTTTGGGTTGCATTAAAATGAAGAGGCCAAAGCAAGCTCCTGAGCTGCATTCAAAATCCAATGTTAAAGGTCAAAATACCAGAGTGAATGGCACCTAATCTGTGGAACAGCTTTCAGGAACTCTTTTTACCACCTTCAACATTTACCACTCTATTCTTAGCTGAAGCTGATGTAAATTACGGTTTCCTATTAAAACAAATGAGAGATTCAAGAAAACTTCTTTGGGGAAACTGGAATAAATTTAAGACACACTTGAGTTCTGTAATTAATCTTATTTTCTCATAAGCAGTTTAACCTCAATGAAAATTTGTTTTACAAAATAATATTCTAACATAGATGTTGTTATTACCCTTTGTCAGGTGCACTAAAATATCTGAAAATCAGCCCAAATTACCATTTCAACTCCAGAAACATCATCCTATTCCAATTCTAGGCTGAAAATAAATT
The DNA here is from genome assembly GCA_013400175.1 of Phainopepla nitens. Classification (NCBI taxonomy): domain Eukaryota; kingdom Metazoa; phylum Chordata; class Aves; order Passeriformes; family Bombycillidae; genus Phainopepla; species Phainopepla nitens. Next base: position 286,011 of record VXBQ01012955.1, on the reverse strand, counting down.
CTCACTCTGCATCCACAACTATGAAAAATCTAAAATAATCCATAGTGCTAAACATATATTCTCATGTTTGGGAAAAAAAAAATGTATTTAAGCTTTCCATGTTCCAAGCCCTAATTTAGATTTTTAGAAGATGTAAATGCATCTTTCACCTATGTTTGTTTAAAAACGGGTTACATTATAGTGCATTTTGTATTATAGTGTACTTCACATCTTCCTCTTATGTTTGCAGGCTTTAAGATTATCTCAAAATGCCTTTTCCCAAATGATTCCTCATCAGTTGTTCCTGACCCTGTGATATCACTCCTGCAAACCCTTACTCAAATGGAAGGATTTCCACACAATTATAGCAAATTAATGTTCTTGTTTTATTTAAGGACTTGGGTGGTGGAGTGTTTAAAAAGTAGCTCCCAGAAAAAATTCCCTTTCAATAACAATAATGGGCTTTCCTTTCTCATTGGTTCACCCTAAAGGATGGAAAAAAGAGTCCCTGCAAACTCCAGCCCAGCCCTGAATACAACAGTGGAAACTAAATAACAATAGAGGACGTTTCTAAATATTCCTAAAGTTTTGTAGAGTACTTCAATCCCTATTATAGAAGTCAAGCCTTATTTTCTTGGGATTTTCTACAGCAAGACATCAAAATCCATGCACACCTAACACTCTCCTGACAAATTAAGGCTCATTTTTCTTCTGCTTTGAATTAATTTTTCTCAAAGCTTTTGTTTTGTTTTGTTTTCAAAGTAATAACTTCCCAGATTTTTCAGTTCACTGTTCTGAACTAAATTATTTGAATGGAATAGTCCAGCTGAGATTGCCCTGTCAGACTTTTATCTTTATTTTTGTTAATGCTTGATAATGCCTCTCTAAACCAATTTTGATTATTGGTTTGCAAGGCAGAATTACCTGAATGTAATCAGATACAGCTTTCCCATTAACTGAAATATGTCTCTGGGCCATAAAGAGCTCTCTGTGGTTTTACAACATTATTTTATTATTTAACATAGTCAATGTTATTTAATGTAGTATTTAACACACTATTTAATATTGTGATATATTAATTAATGTTATTTAATATATTACTTAACATGAGAATAACTTTGTGTATAAATATAATCCATAGCTACTTTATAGGCCATTTTAACTCTAGCATTATAATTTTGACATCATTGGTCAAGTAGCATCTTACATTTGGTTCCTTCACTCTAGATTACCTTAAAATATAATCACAAATACAAAAAACCCCAAAATTTAAAAATCCCTATATTTAGACATAATTAATGACTTAAAGTTTCCTGCCCATGGCAGAGGGTGAGAACAAGGTAATTTTTAAAGTCCTTTCCAGCCCAAACCATTCTGGAATTCTCTGAAATGAGCCTCCCAATGTCCTTTTTATTAGTAGTGACTGATTTCCTAAATCATATTCCAAATCAGGTTGTGTTTGCTCCATTTCTGGATGATACAGGTAACTATTACTATAAAGTATTTCTAACTTTCTATATTGTCTCACTAGTGTAAAAATGCCATAAACAGCAAAAATTCCTTGCTAAGGAATGGACTTCCTCCGTTAATTTCTGTCATTAGCTTGGCAGCACCGTGCCTAATTGCTGCAAGGAGGGATCCACGGAGCTGAACTCAATCTTGGCACTCCAGAAAGAAACCGAGCCAGGCTTGCCTGTTTTCCTGAGCAGCTCTGAGCTCTGCCCAGATGTGCTGGGATCCAATGAACTCCCGAGGGAATCGCTGCAAACAGAACATTCCAGTCACCGGCGCCTCACCGCAGGGGCTGCAGCTCTTTTCACAGCGCTGCCTGGCTTCCAGCAGATCAGCTCTTTTAAAATCCTCACCTAGACAGAAATAAATGGAGATACACAATTCTTAACTCATCAGGGAGGATGCGCAGCAGTAGATTCCTGACAGAGGCAGCAGCAAGGAGGAGAGAGAAATCCCACGGAATTTTTTATGTGGGTAAACCATGAGTGCCCCAACATCACATCAAGGAGGAGAGAGAAATCCACCAGGACTTTTTTATGTGGGTAAACCATGAGTGCCCCAACATCACATCAAGGAGGAGAGAGAAATCCCACAGGACTTTTTTATGTGGGTAAACCATGAGTGCCCCAACATTACACCAAGGAGGAGAGAGAAATCCCACAGGAACCTTTTATGTGGGTAAACCATGAGTGCCCCAACATTACATCAAGGAGGAGAGAGAAATCCACCAGGAATTTTTTTATCTGAGTGAACCATGAGTGCCCCAGGGTAACATCCCTGTTTGACTAAGCTCGGTTCAATCTCCCACTGACTCGAGGAACAGCTCAGAAAATTTTTTGTATGACTGCTCCCCCAAAGGGTTGAGCTCTATGATTTTTAGCTGAATCTTCATGGCACGACTTATTTTTAAAAGAAAAGCCTGCTGTTGGCACCATGTCCTGTGCTGGCAGAACAGAAAGGTAGCGGGTTTGTTTTAGGTGCGTGATCTGCAGCAGTGAATCCGAGCTCACAGCTATAAAACCTGCTCCAGCTCTGACAGGTATCCCAGGCTGCTGGAGGTGCATACATTCCCCTGAAACTGCAGCTCCTGAAGGAGAGACTTTTCCAAGGAGCAGCTTTCCTCCACCCCTTCCCACCCTCGAGTGGGTTCTCTATTATCTACAAAATGGGTTTCTCAGCAGGAGCTGCTGGACGACAAAACGGGCCCTTGGCTCAGCCACCCGATGTTGTCAGAGCTGAATATTTGCCTGGAACAGGACTTGATATTCCTTAAACGAAGTTCACTAACTGTTTGACCTTTTCTACTTCCTAGGAAGATAAAAGTATCAATGCAAAGCCAAAGCGTAGCCCTGGACCACCTAGGCTGCAGTGGCACGGTTTAGGAGCAGTGACGTGGGTGAGAGCAGAGCCCGGGCTGCCCGGAGAGCCGGGGCTGCGGTGGAACCGGCTAAAAGTCATTAACATTCCCCAGGACGCTGCCGGGAGCCGCAGTGCCTCGGAAACGCCGTGTCTGCTGAGCCAGGGCACAGACAGTCCCTGCGCCCAAACATCCCCCCGGCTGCGCTCCCCAGCTGCCAAGCTGCCTCTGTGTTTATCACTTTCACAAGTGAGCAGAACGACTGGCAAACAGCAAGAATTATTCTGCTCGTGCTCCAATAATGCACATTTTGTTGTTGCTAATGTTGGTGGCAGGGTAAACTGAGCAACTGGGGACTCCATCAACGTCAGTGCATGAGTGTCGATAATGATGTTCATAACAACATCATTCAGAGCATTTTCACATCCAGTTACATCACTGATATATGAACAAAAAAATACAGAAAATTATTTTCACCCTGACTGCTTTCTTGGATTGTTTTCCAAGGGTTTTTCATTCAATTCATCTTGAATTTGTCAACGACTTGAGCAACCAAATGACTGTGTGGCCTTGTTCTGTATAAATCCCATCTTTCCTCTGCCTGTCCATTAGCAGTATTCCCCAAAATATCAGCAACTGCAGCCTCAGGCCTCCAAGGTCTAATCCATGCTTAGCTTCAAACATTCAAGAATTCCAAATAGCAGCACCTCTTAACAAACAAAATCCAAAATTCTGTTTTTACACCATGATTACACACAGACGTGACCAGTTCTGGCCACCCACAGACAGGAGATCCTTCTTTAGCCTCTGGAACCACTCTGCTGAAACAAACAGAAAATGAGTTTTTACTGTGTCATTTTGATCTCATTTCAAGTTGAGGAAGAGATTATTTTCATCCTGTACCAAGGATGAATGATCAAACATTTACACAGTTCCCAAAAGACTTCAGAATAACTTCTTCCAGCATAACCAAAACAAATCAAGGTTTTGAATGAGTGTCAGTTCAAATGACAATTAAGAGGATCTTTGAATTAAAAATGACAATTGAAAGAATCCTAGAGTTAAAAATAGTTTGGATACAAATATTAGAGTTGTAATAGACACTGATTTACCACACTCCTGCAGCCTAAAGTCATTGACTTAACTATGGCAAATTTGTGTTGTGCAAATACCATTGAGAACAAAAAGGAAACTTTTTTTTTTTTTTAAATCTGCAATGCTATTGATTTCAAATGCAATTATACAGAGAGTTGTTAGGAACTGGGTCTGGACTTTACCTTGTAAAATGAATTTAAGAAGAGGCCAGCTGAGTAAATCTGGGTTCTCCTAAAGCACCTTCATGTCTAATGCAAGGGGAGTTCTGCAGCACAAAACACCAACTCTGGGGTGCTACAATAGCAATACAATGAAATATCAATATCAATAAAATATCAGCAAACAAAATCATGAGAACCTGCCTGTGCTTAAAGCTAATTAAAGACATCCTAACTCCACTCCCAGACTGCGCCTATAAAAATTCCAGACCCACCTTTAAACTAAATTAGAAGGAAGAACAGACAGGAATTCAGCAGCACAGTCAAAGCTGTGGGCCTTGGTGGCATCCCTGGCTTTCTTTGCACAGGGAGGGGTCAGAGCAGGTGATCAAACCAGCCCCCTGGATTAATTCAGTGATTTAAATCAGGTGTGGTGGCCTGACCCCAGCTGGCAGATGTATATTGCTGTATTACCTGGATAAACTCCATCTGCATGCCAAAGAAATCAGCTGTTCCTTCACAAACGTTTCCTCTACTCTCAGAAAATGTATTTTTAGGAACAGATTTAAACTGACTTCATGATATTGTGGTTTATGGGTAAAAAACAAATACAGTTATTCTACCCCTAGAAAGGCTGAAATATATTCTTTCCATCAGAAGAGGAAACAGGCAGAACAAAGTTATTTCTCAAGCAGAAAATTGCTAGATCAAAAATGCCAAGCAAAGCCAACACTCTAAACATGATATGTATATCAAGCATTGCTCATAAATATCACCTGATGGAAGGATAGGGATTCATATCCTCTACTAATTTTGCCTATTTATCTTTCAGTAGAAGCATCTTATTTTCATTTGCTCTGGAAAACAAAAAAAGCTCAAGAGTTGTTATATGAAAAATATGTTAATTCTTCTAATACCAGCCAGGGCAAGTGGCTGCTTTTATTGCCCCACACACCAGAGTGAGCAGTCAATGCTTTGAAGCCCCTTTTTGCACTTTGAAAAGGGATATTCCTGCTCTGGTCACAGGGGGTTTGCCCAGCAAAGGGGCAAAACCAGCAGTAACTCTCAATAAAAATAAAAAAATGTTGAAAATTACAGCGTGACACAATCACTTAGCTTGATCCTTCAGAAAATGTCAGCTCAGCCCAGGCAATTTAAGAAGAAAAAAAGAATTTTGTTTCCTGTAATCTTCTGGGATGTGTTGAGTGCTAATCCTGCTAATGCTGAGCAGGACTTGGGGGATATTTTCTTTCAAAATCCACACATTTGCTGTTAGACTCTCAGCCCATTTATTGTATATTTGAGTAACTTGCTGGGGTTTAACAGTAATTATTCCCTGGACCAGAGTCTACCAAGCTCAATTTTCCATAGGACAATAAGGGACTATTTTTGGTCAATAAAAATAATTTCATCTGTTTATAATTTCATTGCATGGCCCCATTTATCTCCTTACATCACAGTTGAGATGATTTGTGACTGTTGCAATTTGTTTAATTATTTTGGTAATAGCCCTCTGAGTTATCAAAATTTATTTTTCCACAGAACAATCATTTGAAATGCCCAGGAATCTAAGAATACACACAGATATTTTTCGTATGTAATTTTTTTAAATATATATACACTAAAAAATAGCAATATGTGGATAAAATAGCCAAAAGAAGAAATGGAATTTGTTTCTTTTTTGCCTTTTCTAAACATGATTGAATACAACAATTGTTCAGTGAGGATTTACTGGGTTTTGTGGCTACTAGGACACAGATTTTTTACACACTTGGTGGAGAAATTATAGCAAAATAAACTGCTTAGAAAAGTTTAACTGAGGTATATTAAAGACAGTTAAATTTTATGGTTTGGCTGATGAATACCTCGTGGAAGATGAGGACCCTTGGCCTTCTAGAACAGATTTCAGTCTGGATCTGCACATAAACTGCAGGAGAGACTTTTAATAATTCATCTGTAATTTCACATCACTGCAGAAATATTTCTAAATGCTGTTGCTGTCCACAAAGAAAAATGTTATAACCACCTCATAATGTTCTTTGCAGGTTATAATTTTCCTTGCAGCCAATAAATAATGGCTGTAATAAGCAGAAAGGGAAAGCAGAGATCTATTTGCATTTATTTACAGCATTATTTAGACAGTGGTTAGAGCAATTTAGGAAAGGATAACTTGGTAAGGCAGTACCATATCACAGATGAACATTTTGGGGAGAAAGGATGTGGGAAATCTGTTCAGCTTTAAAAAAAAACCCCACTGAATGTGGTGGCACTGCTGAGCTTTCACGAGTTAAAACACTCCCCTATTGATTGCTTTGGAAATCCATCATATTCCACTGCAGTAACAGCAGAAAATCTGTGGGTGGAGGTGCAATATCAGCTGTGAAAAAAAGAGAATAGCCACCACAAAAATCACAAGAGATTATAAACCAAAGCCTGGCCAAATGTTTGCACAATGGAGGAGCTTCATTTCACCTCTTTGGAGCATCTATGTGTTGCTCCAAAATATTCAGCACCTTATGATTTCACCTGCAGCTTCTGCTGTGAATCTCAAATAATCCTGACCTCAATCTGGGCTTGAGTGAGCAGCTTTCATGTTCTGTATTTTAATTGCCTCTTGTAAAAAATATTTTTTACTTTTCCTGACTAAAAAGAGCTGCTTCCCTCTCTGCTTTTTTTCTCCCTGAAGCTGCTGGTGCTCATTTAAGAGTCCACTGTTACAATAACAACATACAATGTTTTTCAGATTTCATTAGCAGGATTTTAGTCTGGATATGAGCCTTTTGCTTAATTATTTTGTAAGTTGTTTTTCTTTGTGCCCAGAGAAGAGCAGGGTTGGCTTTTGGGAATTACTCTGTGGTAATAGTCAGTGTGCAGATCAAGGTTCTCAGAATTTATCTAACATTTCTTTGCAGTTTTCCTATGCAGAAATATTTGGAAATTAGCTATGCCACTACACAGATATCTTCATATTTTCCTTGTGGTTCAGTTGTGTCTTTGAGCACCAGCATCCCAAAAGAGAGGGATTCTACAAAAGTAAAAATAAAGGGTAAAGATCATTGTGGAACTAGAAATCAACACTTTTTAAATCTAGACTGGGAAAAGAAATGCTGCATTTCATATGAATCTTCTCTGGAAGAGCCAAGCAGTATGAAGCCATTTGAAAAGCAATTTAAATGTACCCATGGATAGGAGAAAATACACAACTGAAGTCACCCACTTTATGGAAAAACCCACACCTGGTGGCCTTATGGGAAAGATACATGACTCTAGCACAAAAGAGATATCTTCCAATATTCCTTGTGGAATAATCTGATCTTTGAATGTGGAACACATCTAGATCAAGAGCAGCAGCCTTAAAATAATTTTAAAAATTAAGAATCATCAAGGAAGCACAAAAGTTTGTGAAAGGATACATTCACTATGAGAAGTGATTTATTGCTTAGCCTTGGTACACTTGACCGGACTGTAGAAACAATCAATCCCAGTGAATCAATTAAGCTTTGTTACTTCTCCATAATTAAAAAAAATGTGTATGAAAACTTGTATTACCACACTGAACCCAAAGACAGTGTCTGGAAAACACACACAAAATTATTCAATGTTCAAAAAGAAACAACAAAAGGATTAGCATTGTTTATAATTTGCAGAATTTTTTGCTTTCAGTCTGGTAAACAGTTTGTTTTACAGACATGAGGAACATGAAGTAATCTATATTACATGCACTATTTCAATTAAAAACTAATTGAGTCACAGAGTTCAAAAATACCTGTTACAAACAGAAATACCTTGAAGGAAACGTCCTTAAGTTTAAAAAATTATTCATTGTCAAGAAGTTAGAGGTATATTCACCTTTATAATTTTTTTCTTCCCCATATCATTCTCCTTTCTTAAAAGGAGAACTGGAGCAGCTTTACAGTGATCTAGTGCATCCTGCTACCGTGCTCTTGAGTTAGGTCTTGCAAAATGACTGCTAGCTACCTGATGGAGTTATTTTTAGAAGCTGAATACATCACCAAGGTCTGTTCTGCATTCCCAGAGCCAGGCCCAGGTGTCACATGGAGACTGGATGAGCTCCTGAAGCCTGTGGGCAGGGATCCAGCCGTGACGGTGCATATCAGACTGACACGGAGCAGGAGGGCTGCAGTGCATGCTGAGAAATGGCTCCAGGCAGCCAGAAAACTGGAAAGGAAAGGAAAATTCTGGAATGGCTTCCTTGGTGTTCATCCCTGTACTTCTTACCGAGAAAGGAAGAATAGGAACACACTGCTAGGAGTTTGGTTTCTAGGATAAATGCAGAGAGGCTTAATGGGGCTGATTAGAGGAGCAGAAGTTCACACACACTTTGTCCTCTGAGCAGGAAGAGCAGTGCTTATCCAGAGGGCAGCCAGCAGCACTGCAAGACATTAAAATAAAAAAAAAAATTAACTTGTGAGGCCTTGCACTCATGTTATAGGTCAGGCACGGGTACTGGTACCCACAGTGCAAATCTTGGTTCCCAAGGAGCAGAACCACTTCGAGTAGAACAGAAACACCTCGGAGCGCTGCCAGCAGGACACCAGCTGTGCCACGGAATGTCCTGAGTGGGAAGGGACGCACAAGAGTCATCCAGTCCAACCCCTGGCCCTGCACAGACACCCCAACAATCCCTGCAGCGGTGTCCAAACATTCCTGGAGCTCCGGCAGCCTCAGGGCCGTGCCCATTCCCTGGGGAGCCTGGGCAGTGCCAGCACCCTCTGGGGAAGAACCTTCTCCTGATCACCCACCTGAACCTCTGACACGATTTCAGGTCATTCCAGATCCCTGATCACCACAGACAGATCAGCGTCTGCCCCTCCTCTTCCCCTCAGGAGGAAGCTGCAGATCCCCGAGGCCGCCCCTCAGTCTCCTCCAGATGAACTGCCCGAGTGCCCTCGGCCGCTCCTCACACGGCTTCCCCTCACGGCCCTCCGCCATCCTGGCATCCCTCCTTTGGACACTCTCTAATAGTTTAATATTATTTTAAAATTATTTTATTCTTTTTAAATTCTCCCAAATACACCCAAAACTTCACCCAGTAGTCAAGGTGAAGCTGTCCCAGCCCAGAGCAGAGCAGGACAATCCCCTCCCTGGGCCAGCTGGCCATGCTGGGCCTGGTGCCCTCAGGACACTGATGTTCCCCTGGCTGCCAGGACACACTGCTAGAGCCTCGAGATAAATATTGCACCTCCAAGCCCATCTAATGCATTGATTTCTACTCATAATTCTCCTCCAGTATCTTTGCTAAATTACCTTTCTGCCTTATCCTTGGGATTTTTGGTTCAGATGTCAGTCCTGTTACGAGCAGAGCCTTTCCCTTCCACTGGAAGCTCCCGGGATGAAGGCTTTGCTCCAGACACACAGCGGTTTTGAGGAGGAATCTTCTCTCTTCCTGTACAAGGCCAGCCTGTCCTAGAGGGTGGAAAACTCTGTGAGCATCCATCCAGTGCCACTCTCTTCAAAAGGTAAACTGGAAAGGTATCGAAGCTGTATGGTTTGTGTCAAGATGAAAGGAAGTCTAATTCAGTATAAAATGTTGATATTTGGCAATAGTTAATCTGAGTACTAATGAATGCGAAGAAAAATTGTTTGACTATCTGTTCTAGTCACAACACTGGTAGTCTTAGATTAGATGCTCTGGAATTGCCTCTTTATGGAAATGATCCTGATGGAACTGGTGGTGTGAATTTGTGAAGAAATGATTCACACCAAACATTACATTAACTGCTGTAACCACATACAGGAGTAGAGGCACAGTACTATTTCAGGTCACAGCCAACCATTCTTGTTTTCAAGCCTTGAAATTCAAGTATCTTCAGTATCAATGTGTGAATGAAGCACAAGACTACAGGTTACCTCTATATCCTCCACTATAAAACCACACTAACAATTTTTGGCCACATACTCACAATTAATAAGAATTAAAGTTTTGTTTATATAGTTAATTTCATTGTGGATGGTATATTTTAAATTTTTCAGTCAACCAGTACTAAAAAGTGTATTTCCTATTAATGAACTTCACAATAGAGATTTCCAAACTCAAAAAGGCTCTGTAGCTTTATTACATTCTAGTATTTGCTCTTCCATTTGTTTTCAAGAAATTTATAAAAACATACTGGTTTAGCTTTTATACCTCAGAATTTGTTTGAATGCAGTAAATTGGTTTAAATCCATTGGGGCAGTGATTGACTCCTGTCAATCAAACGAGCACAAGCAGTGCTGCAGGATGAGAGAGGAGCAGGTCTCCAGAGGGCATGGGCTGAGATTGTGGGGATTATCAGACTGAAGGGTTTTCTGCTGTTTCCCCTATTTTAGCACCGCAACCCCCCTGAAACAGATGAAATATTTGCCATGGAAGAAATGCAGAGTAAGTAATGAGGTGTTAACGAGGCAGTAAAAGCAGGAAGGTAAATTGCAGACCCATTTAGGAAGCCAAGCTACAGACAGGGCAGTGCTATCCCATTCAAACAACTACCAAAGAGTTACAGGCAAGATGTTCAACAAAAATTCCTTTTCTGTCTGCCCTCCAAGTTAGGGTGGTCTGCTCTGTGTGCTACAGAAATACTTCCCCTGCTCCCCTCAGGCTCCAGGTCACTTGCTCACCCAGCATGGTGGCCAGAGTGTTAAAAATAAACCAAACTTAAAGTGAACAATCAAACCACTGCATTTCCAAATCCCTGTGGTTTTTGTTAAGTGGCTGTGATATTTAAATCCCAATTAATGACCTATTGATTATGAAACTTTGCTGGACAGGGTAATCTCCCAATTTATAACTAAGAAACTAAGGCCAAACCACTTGTCAGAGGTTCTGTGCATAACTGAGTGCTCAGAGTCTCTTGAATTCTAAAAATGTTGTGGAGAACAAAAGATCTCCCACCCACAGAAAGAAAGGCAGCCCTTGGCAGTCCTCACCATCATTTATGGCAGCAGTAGAATCCCAGCAACCATGCTTAGAAAACCATGTGCTGAATTTAGTGAGAAGTTCCAGCATTATTTAAAACTACTATGAAAATGGAAGGGTTCATCAGCCTCATTTGTACGTGCAGTGAAACCTCAGTGGGTCTTCCTAGAAAACGCTGATTTTATCTGAATTTTAGAAACATAAACCACCCAGAATAACCTCCATCCTTCCTTTGATATTTGTCATGGGGTACGAGCCTAGGAGATTCAGCATTTTCAGTTCTGGGGCTGGAGAGTGGAGGCCCATTGTTTATCTACTCAGACCAGGATCCCTGTTTGGTTTGGATGAATTACATAATGACTATAATCAGAATTTGGGGATGGTTCATAGATAAGAAAACACAGGCAGAAGCTTTTGTGCAGCAGCAAGTGCTGGTAATTAAGTATCACTCATTCTTCCCTTTATTTGTTGAAGACACACACAGAATATCAATTAAAATTCCCAAAGTTACCACCATGGAATTCAGTCCTCCCTCTTCAACCAAGATGACCTAATTTGACTCATCTCAGTTTTGCTTTAATCTGCACAATGCAACCAACTCTATCCAGCAAATGGGGCAGGATATCTGTTCCCAGGTATGAAATCCAAAGCCACATCAGGCCTTCACCTCTGTGTTTTCATAGCAGGATTAGGAGGAGTTTCCTTACGCAACCCATAAAAGTTATTTGCTGGTGAAGATCAGGGTGCCTGAGGAGCTGCTTGACAAATGTGAACTGAGAGGGGCTTTGGAAAACATTGTTCAGGTACTTGGTGTAAAGAACAGAAAGGGAAAGTTGGATTATGCTGAAAGTTTGCCAGGAAAATCCTCACCTTGGGTCTCAGGGAACAAGAGGAGACTCCTACTACTGAGGCAATGCTTCCCCAGCCCCAAATCCCTGCCCCATTTCCTGGAAGTGGGCTTGAGAAGCAAAAGATTTCCTTGTGCTCATTATGCAGGTACATGTATTTATTTGTGGTAAAATTTTCTCTTGGCTCCTTCACTCCTCACCTTGGAGGGGCCTTGACAACATTTCCCTGGGCACAGCTGGGTGGGAGCTGCTCCCTTGGGCTGTGCGAGCCTGAAAAAGAGAGACACAACCCCCAAGCTCAGCTTTCATCTCCTCCTCACCTTGGTTTTAAGCACAAGTCTTGTGGATCAAGGATGACAGGGAGCTGTCCCTGTGCTCAAATCCCATGGTCCCTCTGGTGCTCCATTTTCAGGAGTCTGATTGCAATTACACCAATTAACCTCAGGAAAACATGAAAGATTGCTGGGGCTGGGGGATAATTTTTCTGAAGCCACGGTGTAAAGGTGTGACTTTGGTAGTCTCCTAAATTGGATGTTTTCCTCTATGTATTTGGAATTTACCAGCTTTGTAGCAAAGGAATTTTGAGTTGTACGGCAGACAAATGATGGATCATGGATGGAACAAGCCCTTTGAAAAGGAACAAGTGCAACATTCTCAGTGCAACCTTTTTTGCTGCAGTCTTCATTAAATATAACCTGTGTATTAAATATGTAAATGTAACCCATGCCCTGGCCTGTGTTCCAGGAATGCATCTTTTCTGTCTCTAAAAGATGCTTTCAAAAACAGGTGGAGGGGAGGTTTCCCAAAGCCCTTCTGGCACTGGCTGCAGTTCCTAGCTGATTTGCCACACCACTTCCAAGCTGCTGGTGAAGGAGCAGACCAGGAACAGCCTGTTCCAGGAAAGCAGAAAGTCCAGAGCATCCAGGAAACACAGGATAGAGATCTGGGGAGGAGCAGGGGAGTGGAGCTCATTCCTGACAGTGGCACTTGTTTTACCAGATGAGGAAGGCAGAAGTCTAAACTGGGAATAGAAAAGGAACAGTTATCCGAGTTTTTACCAGTAAAAAACTAAAACTGGCTGCTGCTGAACTTAACAGTTTGGAGCAGGGTGTGCAATCAGCATGGGAAGCATATTTAACACAAATCTATCAAGCTGAGAGCAAAGCTGGTTTGGCTTGAGTCTTTTGGGGGTTTTTTTGTTTGTTTGTTTGCTTGGTTTTTTTATATATTTTTTTAATTTGGGGTTTTGTTGTTGTTGTTGTTTGTTTGGGGTTTTTTGGTTCGTTTGGAAGTCGCTAGAGGAGCACATCTGTACCAGCACATGTACAGGCTCCCTCTGGTGGCTTATTTCCATAAGTGACAGTTCTTCCCAAAAAACCATTCCGTGCAGTCCAACCAATTGGAGTTGGCCGGCTGAGGTGGAACCTGTTTGAGAGCACGTAGGTGCAGGAAGCTCTAAGGTTTTTTGTAAAGCACTGAACAATTCATTCTTTTATTATGAGTAAGGACTTGGGGGTTGTATAGGCTCTTTGTTGTTGCTATGCAGGCTGTGAAAGCATGGAGAAATCTTAATTAAAAAAAAAATCAAAGCACTTTAAAACAAGTATATTAACTGTGAAACAGTGTAATTTTGTTTAATAATGCTTAAAATTGCTGATTATTAATTCCACCCCCACTTTATTTGAAAAATTACTATCCTTATGATTACTTCAAAGCAATCACAAAGGATATTTGCTTCTTTTTGGAGGTACAGGATATTTGCTACTTTTTGGAGGTACAGGAATACAATGAGGCTTAGAATAGAGGATTGAAAGACTTTAAGAGAAACAAACCAAAAGCATAAATACTTGGAAGAGGTGATATTGGAAATGCACATGTCTTTTAGCTCAACAAGATGTCAAAATTAAAAAAAGAAATCAAAACCATGTCCCACCTTAAAAATAAAAACCCAAAGGCCCTGTGATTTTATAACCAACATCACTGCACAGCTTCCAGCACTTGCACTTGGCTATTCAGCCTTGATCCCATGTGGTCCTACCCAAGACCTACCAGATTTGGACTGAAGCAGTTTTAAAATTTCATATGTGGCTAAATATAACCTGCCAGTCAGGAAATGCTGCATGGATGGAACCTTCCAGCAGGTCAGGAGCAGGCATGGAGCTGGAACAGATAACCCAAGCACCTCCAGAACATTTTACACCAGCCTGGAGTTGACTCTGGTGGTGTCTGACAGCTCCTCACCCTCAGTGAGGAGGAAATTGTTTCTGTTCACACCATCTCAATGTTGTGTTATTGATATCAATGATATTGTTATTGATATAAATCTCATCAGAGCTTCTGCAATATCCAGGAGAACTTTGATAGCTCCTAATTCGGGCTGTAAATATTTTGGCTGCAGCAGAACCAACTCTGGGTTTGAATAGGCTTCAACAATTTTTTGTTGCTTCCAGTTTTTACCTCACCAAATATTATCCTAAATGATTTGTCCCTGAGTCTCCATAGGGAATGATCCCTTGTTCTGAGGTAGCCCTTTGTGAATCACCAACCCTTCTTCAGTTTAATATTTCATAGAGTTGCCAACTGTTGGAAGTTATTCTGAGATTGTTCCTCTGCTTCTTGTCCCCTTTCCCTTAAAACCTGTCGGAATTGTCAGAATGGTACTAAAGAAAATTGTGCCTTTAAGAAATGTTCTTCTGTCAGTTTGTTTTATATTTTAGGCCAATCTCTCCAGAATCCTTACCTAACCTTTACAGTGCTGGAGAAAGGGGAGGGGAAAAAAAGGTTGCTAGGATACTTGCAAAAAGGCAAATTAGCTGCACTAGAAATAAAACAAAAGGATTAAAAATCTCTAACCTTTTGAGTTAAACATCCAGTTCCAGCAGCTGCCAAAATTTCATGGTCCTTCTTTTTGAGACAAAGGAATGCAGAATGTCATAGAGCCCCAATTTCACAGGCATATGGGATTTTAAAGCATTGCCTCACTGCATTAAGTTTAAGATATGACTACTTCTATGGCAAGTTTATCCTGCTCTTTGCAGAAAATTTGATAATTATTTTAAAAAATTATGTATTTCTATTTCTGTCCATATTTGGCAGTGGAACTTTGGAGTTTTAGATATTCCATAACACGCTGAGCTCAGCTGAGCAGAGCTGAATCCCTAAAACCAGGTAGAATCTAAGGTTTCAATGAAGAACTTACTTTTGGACAGAGCTGTGGAGTTCTCATTTTATATCACTTTAGTTCTACTGAGCTTTTCTCCATCTATAGCTTTGGCAGCAAAAAATCCACAAGAAAAGTAAACTGAAGATGGAGATTCTTTCCCTGCACTAAAATACACACCATTGATTGAAACACTGACAAGAAATCAACCCTTGCATATTTTGCTTCATCTTAAGTGTAGTAAAATTTCTGCTTATTCCAAAGAAAATCTCATTTTCCATATTCAAATCCACTGCAGCAGGGAGCTCCAATTGGCACTCCCTGCATTAGCTCTGAGGCAGAGCCAGCTCTCATGGAAAGCTGTTGGGGTTATCACAGCACATCGTTTTCAGGGCTCTCTATTCCACTGAGTAGAGCAGGGTTTGATCAGATCCAGGCAAAGGATGAAGCCATCCTCGCGCTGGCCCCTCCAGAATTTGGATGCAGTTGTGGTTTGTAGGCCAGCAAGAACATCTGCTCTGATGGCTCTTTCTTCTTCCCTTTCTGCCTGAAAAGTGCCTGAAGCACAACCCCTGTGTCCATGGGAGATCTTCAGGAACATTCCCCAGCTGGGGCATTTTGGTGTCTTGGTCCAGAGAGATTCTGCATGATATCTACCCCGAGATATTAAGAGGAAGCACAAGGCAGAGGAGTGTTAGTCTTTAACAAACCAACACTCTTGCTGAAAATGGAGCAGGATTTGCTCCTTGTCCCATCCCAGACAGGAGAACTTGCTGGCCTCAGTGCAGGGCTGAGGGAGGGCAGTCCTGCCAGCTGGCTGCTCTGCAGAAGCTCAGCAATGAAAGGCACCTCTGCCTCTTCACCTTGTCAGAAGCTGTCAGAATTCCCTTTCCCTGGACAGCCAGTGAGATCTTTAAAAACTTCCAGTGAGGCAGAACACTGCCAGTTTCATAATCAATTCCCAGGGCTCTGCCATTCTGATGTCTGATGCCAGCAAGGATTTGTTTGCACCCCTTCTGATGCCACCTAAGTCACAGATGGAAGGTTAGGGCTTCCCTGCTTACAGAAGGAGTTGGAGATCATTATACTGCTCTGGCTTGACTATTTCCTTTCTCCAGCTGAGGCAGTACATAATATTTCAGACAAGAAAAATGTACACCAGGAGCCCTCCCTTGATGTATTTTCTCATTTCTCTCTTTGACCCTTTTAAACCATGGATTTTTCTTCCTCTTCTTCCTCTTCTTCCTCTCACCCTGATGTGAGTCACAAGAACGAGCTTGCAGGTTTGTTCTTTGAGTTGTTTTGTTGGTTGTTTTTTTTTTAATTAAAAACAACAAAGTATAATCTTTGCATGCATAAATGGAACTGGAGTATTGACAATCTGAGATTGCAAATTGGGAAGAAACTGAATGCAGCTGCATAAAGAGAGAAAACAGCAAATTGGAATGGAAACACATTTGGATAATTACAAACTTGCCAAATCAGGAAATGTAAATCTCCTTTTTTAAAAAAAAAAAGGCAAAAAATTGTAATACTGTTGTGTTTCTGCAGTGCTTACTGAATTAAAAATGCAGAGGCTGTAATAGTACAAAGCTCAAGATTTACAAAGGAAAATGAGCTGTAGGAATTAAGAATTACTGAGGTCTAACAGGTCATTTTAAAAGAACTCCAGAAGAGCAAGGATGGGAAGCAAAACCCCCAAGAAAGGAGGAGCAGCAGCCAGAGCCCTGCTCAGAGCAGCCATAGGAGGCAAGAACAGCCCCAGAGATGGTCCCAGGCTCAGCCAGCAGCCCAGGGCTGCAGACAGGCCATGGATCCCAGACCCAAAGGATCCAGAACAATCCATGGATCCCAGACTCAAAGGATCCAGAACAAGCCATGGATCCCAGACCTAAGGGATCCCAGAGCAATCCATGGATCCCAGACTCAAAGGATCCAGAACAAGCCATGGATCCCAGACCTAAGGGATCCCAGAGCAATCCATGGATCCCAGACCCAAAGGATCCCAGAGCAAGCCATGGATCCCAGACCCAAAGGATCCAGAGCAAGCCATGGATCCCAGACCTAAGGGATCCCAGAGCAATCCATGGATCCCAGACCCAAAAGATCCAGAACAATCCATGGATCCCAGACCCAAAGGATCCAGAACAATCCATGGATCCCAGACTCAAAGGATCC
>VXBQ01012955.1:241771-267224 GCA_013400175.1 Phainopepla nitens | reverse complement strand
AAAAAAAAATTTTTTACAGGACAAATAAACTTTTAATATGCCAGACATTTTTTTTTTTTTTTTTGGTGGGGAAGGGTTAATATTAATAATTCAAGCCATCACAGTACTTGATTAAGCCTCTAGGAATTTCAGATTATTTGTTAGGTAGCTGGAGTACTCCTTCAGAATATCTATTTCTGTTTAAGAATCTTAAGATTCAAGTGACTGGTGTCTCTCTTGCTCACTCAAAAAAATTGAAGGATGAACTTGAATTAATTTGCTTTTATTCAAGCATATAGGAACCTTCTGGAGAAAAGAAAAAATGTGAAAATATAGCAGGCATGACCACAGATAAACTTTTAGTAATAATTTATGTTTGGTAGAAAAAAATTCAAAATTAGGCATGTCTTGGGGTAAAAGAATGTATTTATAGTGTGGATCTCTTCTCCAGAACTGAATTCCTGCTATTACATCTTTATGATGATTGCAGTGAAATGCAACAGAGTGTGTTTGTGTATAAAAGTGAAATAAGCTCTGGGAGGATCCAGCACTTTGGATTTCAGTGTAAATGAGGAAATGAGAAACCTAATAGGAAGCATAACTCGGGAATGTTTGCTGGTTTTGCTGTTTGGTTGGGTTTTTTTTCCTGTTGAAATTCCTCCAGTTTTTAATCACCCCCTAAATCTTCTCCAAGCAGGGTAATTAGTGAGGGCACAAAACCCCAGGGGAGGCAGGCTGCAGTCACACATATCCACAGGGATAATCATTCCCATCGATTATTTGCTGTGCTACCCTTGATTTCCATGCTGCACCATTGTCTCAATCCACATTTAAGTTTAATAGAAAATGACAAATTGAACTAATTTGCACCTAAATAGCTTTTTAGAATTGCTTTTTATTTCCCAAAAATGTGCAGCACAGGTATTAAGTCTCACTTAACTCCGAAAGCACAACCCAGGAGTTGTAAACACCTTGGTGAGAGAACTCTGACAGGGGAATAATGTGAGTACATCCTCCCACAGGAAAGGCATTTTCCGGGTTGAAAGTCTGGTGGTTCACACTTCAGTTTAAAAAGTAAAACTTGGGTTTCTCTGAGGAGAAACCTTTTTTTTTTTCTTCTTTTTTTTTTTTTCAGAAATAATGCAATAAACCACTTCAAAATATGGGGCAGTGATCCTACAACTTTGCACTATAAAGAGTTTTTCTGCTGTAATCAGAATGGGATGCTAAACAACTCCTTGGTGATATCTTTAAAGGTTTTGGTGGCTGAAATTCAGGTTTTATTGGCTGAGATTTTTTAAGAGATGCAAATGAAACATTTTTGCTTCTTCCAGTCATGTGCTGCACAGTCAAGAGTGACAGGGAGAAGGGGGAATGTCTGCTGGGGTTTTAGAATTTATAGCATAATTTAAAAAAATATAGAATTCTTTGACAGAGACAACTCTGGTATTCCTACTAAGCTGATACCTTCCCATTCCCCAGAACACAGCTAAATTATTTAATATAGCTTAAATATACAAATAAATGTATTTCTATAACATCAGTAGAAACAGGGGAAGTATTAATACTAATCTGGCCTCAGTGCTTCATGTTTCCAGCAAGAATCAATTCCATTTTTATTCTCTTTATAATTGGTATTAGAACTTTGCAAAGATCTGAACAAGTCCTGTAACACTGAAGTGTTTTCAGGGCTTTCTTCTCCAGGGATGGAAAGTTTCTTTTTTTCTTCTTTGGCCAAACAGGAGTTTTCTGTACTTTTTTCCCCTGAAACAGGAGGGCTGCAAAATGCAAATGCCATCAAGCTGTCACCTCAGTCCCTGCTCCATGTGGATTTCACATCCTGTCCACTTCCAGCAGGGATGAAATCTGCACACTGAGGAGTCTGTTCAACCCTTCCCTTGTGCTGTTGTGACCCCCAGCACCTGCCAAGGTTTGGTTCCCCCTGCTCCCAGTCTCTCTCCTGAATTCCCCTGGCAGGTTCATCACAGGACAAGCTGCTCAATTCCTCCTTGCTAAAATGTTTCCCTTGTGGGATGTTCTCTCATCGTAACCACACGACAGAGCCAGAATAAATGCTTTAATACCTTGACATCTCTCATCTTTAGGAGCTGGAGCTGTGCAAGCAAAATATAAAATAAATATTTCAGAGGGGCAGTTAAGAGGCAGAGTGTGTAAGACATGAAACTTCCGTTGAGCTCTTTCCAGAGACTTTTAAAAACATCCTTCTTCCTCTAACAACATATTTAACTTGTTCCTCCCCTCTGTGTTTGTTAGGGATTTTGCATAATGCAGTGTCACTAGAAACTTTCTGTCTAGCTGAATTAAGAACCACCAAAAGTCTCTCTAGAATGGAGTTCCTGAGTGAAAATGAAAGGACTAAGTGGCTGAATAACTTTTTTTAATCAAAAAAAAAAAAAAAAGAGGATATGGCCAGTTGCTTTGGAAAAAAAGGCCATTCACTTGCCAGAGGACTTGGAGATCTTCAGACCACCCAGAAGGCAGGGACCCTGCCAAATCAAAACCCCAAGGACATCATGCAGAAAGGGCTGCAGTTGGCTCCCAGGACTATGGGGATTTTACTTTTTATACTTCAGTGTTTACAGCCATAAAGGAGATCTTGCAGCTGAAACTTTGTATTTTACCATTAATATGTGCCACCTGTCTGAAAAAATGGGTAAGATCAGAAGCAGAGAGGAGGTGATCACTGGGGAAATCAGTTTTGCAGTTGAATGGGATTGGGGATGGCAGGAAGGCCGAGTTTCCTGCTCCAGGCTGCTCTTGCCCTCACAGCACCAGGGGAAGCTGCAGCAGGTGCAAGAAGAGGCCACAAGAACAGAAACTTTGGTACCAAACAGGGTTAGCACTGCTGCCACTCAGTGAATTTTGAGAGCTGACACATGCAGCCACTCACAGCTGACACTTCTGCTTGGGGTTTTGCACTTGTCATCCCTGAATTTCCAGCTATGCCATTACTCTAATTCCCTTAAACTCAAGTGAAGCAAAGCCAATGGTGAATATTTGTCAGGATTTAGAGATATTTGTTGTGAAAACAGTTGCACATGTTGATAAAGGGGGGAGTAGCACTGTCAGGAATGTTGCAGGGTAAATAATGGTGGCAGTGGTTGTTCTGGAAATGTCTTCAGAGTTCCCATTCTGCTAAAATCTATATTAAATTGAGGAATATTAGAGTGATGCCTTGTCAGGGTTACCTGAAAACAGAGGCCAGACAAAATTAAGGGAATAAAAAGCAGTTCTATTTATTGAAGGGCCTTCAGGTACATTTTGGGCAGACAAAGCCCCCCAGGGGCTGCACCCAAAATGGACCCCAGGTCACGGGTTTCACACTTTGATCAGTTTGGGCCATTTGCATATTGGAGGTTAATCCTCCAATTCCAGCTCCAGGCAATGAAGTCATTGACACCAAGTTTGCTGCCCCAACTCACTTTTGTCTCCATCTCTGGGGCCTGAGGCAGTGAGGGGTCCTTGACTGCCAGCCTGGAGAGGAATTGTTGTGTCTGACCAAAATGGGGAAGCAGCAGCTGACACTGTATGTGGAGTTTAGAGTTCTACACTGAAGAACTGCAGGGTTACAAATACATGAAAAATATAAAAGCTGAAATCCTAAGGCATCAAGAGCACAGTATACACTTGCACTTTAAGATGTAATAATCAGATAAAAACTCTGTAAAATTTATAAATGAGCATCCCATGCTCATCAGCTCATTTCCAAAGAGCATTGGCAAAATATTCATCAGTTTGCATGGACAGGTAATGCAGCTTGCCCTGGTGTGCTGTGAAACCAGGGAAGCAGAGCCTGGCATTTCCGAGCTGGGATTGTGCAGCAGCACCTGCTCAGCAGCACCAGCCTGCCAAATCCCAGGGACAATCCACGGCACATGCCTGAATCTTCATTATTTCAATTTGCCTTGGAATGGGAGCAGTAACTAGCAATGAGAATACCACAAAAAAATGCAATTTTAGCAATTTAAGTGCTGGTGATAACTCAGATTTACAAATTCTTTTACTCTACTTGAAAAAGGTAACATTTACTGCACATTAAGCTGAGGCACAGTGAGGTCATGGCAGGGAGATTCAGTGCTCTGAGGGATGGCTGTGGCCTCCACCATCTGCACAGCACCTCAGTCAATCACGTCAGGAGCAAGCCCAGCCATCCACCGAGACAAAATTATAATTCCTCCCAAAAACACTCCTGGAAGTTTTCCAAGAGTGAAAACATTCCTCCCTCAAGTTTGTTACTTGAATGCTCTATTTATATAGTGAAGTGTTAAAATAATTATTTTTTTTGGCCAGACTGTGATAATCTCTTTTGACAACCTAAGTGGGTAGCACAGCTATACTTTTTCCTCCTGGTAATTATTTGAGTTCTAGGCCAGCTTTCAGAAAAAAAATCCCATTCCAGTTAAGAAATGCAGGTGTAAGAGAGATAGAACCTCAGGAATTTGTCACAGGTGGGGTAAAATGTCACTGGCAAGTTGTGCTTTTAGTTGACTGTGGGGTTTTTGCAGCCTTAAATTTAGATTTTCATTAATAAGTTAATACATTTTTTTTCCTCAGGAGTAAATTCCAGTACAATGTTTCTGAATGCAGAGAAGACCTGACCACCCCCAAAAACCAAGGAGGTGGGAAAGATTAAACCTCTGTGTGAAGTTGATAGGAAATAAATTTTTAAAATATTTTTAAAGCCATATTTTGGGGGAGGGGTAATATTTTTCAAGTACATACATAATTCTTTTTACAACATTTGATGACTTGACTTGTCAAGCTTGTTTTTTGCTAGTCCTGATCCTAAACTATTAACTTTAGTCTGAGCATTCAGTAGAATAATCATTGAATAAAATAGAGAAATATTTTCCCAATGTTTTTGTAAGATATATGAGGAGCAAAAGGAAAGTTTTGTGGACCAAAGAGATTCATAAATTGAGGCAGATTTGTGCCATTTCCGAGGAGGTCCTAAGTGTGGGCCCTGCAGGCCTTTGAGGTGACTGAGCAGTCCAATAAATGAAAAAATTTTAAATTATTGTAAAATAATTGGTTTTTCTGAAGTGAAAAACACAGAGGTGCCAAAGAGAGGGTCCCAAGAGTTCCTACACTGCAGAAGGACTTGTGGTTTTTGGTTGGGATAATACTTCCAGAAAATAAAATTTCATCCTTAAAGAAATCTCTGATATCTCATTGAGCACATGAGGCTTTCAGCTGGATAATACAAGTATTTGGGGCCGTATTCCTCCATTACAGCCACAAAGGTAATTTTTGTCACAGCAGCATTGATTCTGTCTCTTGTGTCTGTTTTTTTCACAAGATCACAGAATAATCAGGCTTTTTCTTATTTTATTCTTACTCTATTCCAAGATGATTTACAAGGAAAAGCTGCTCTCTCCTTCACTTTGAAAAGGCAAAAAAGCTTATTTGGATTTTTGTTGTGCACAGGTAAAACCCCATCAGAAATTAGGAAAGGTTTTCTTCTCAGCATCAGGAGGTTGGAATAATTTAGGGAAAAAATTATATTGCAAAAATGACTTGCACAAAGCATACTTTATTTTAAAAGATATTAAATTGTCTTTATAATGCAGGTACTAATTCCAGTGTTATTTAGTGCAAAACCAGGTACTTTGGGTAGGACTAGGAAAAAACAAGTCACTTAGCTCTAATTGCTGAATATTCCTCTTGAACACTCGATTTAAAAAGCCCAAAAGACCAAAGTGTTATTTGAAAACTGAAAACATTTGATTATTCAACTGGATAACTTATCTTGGACTGAGACAAGGCTGGAATTACTGCAGATATTGCTGAAACTCCCTGAGAGCAGGCTATGACCATTCCATCAACAGAATTGTTGTGCTACTTATTCTCAATAATCCATTTCGTTTTCCTTTTCTTTCTGTTTGATCTAGTGGAGATCACAGCCCTCCAACGTGTGCAATTTAAGTTTTCAGCGCTGATGAAAAGCTGAAATTGAACGTAGTTTTGTAAAATTACAAGTGTCAGTGCAGACAGAACAGAACAATGTAATTAACTGCAGAGCAAGTCATTAAAGAGAGAGAAGAAATGAAACTGCAAATCAGCTGCAAAGGCAGACTCTGAACTTTTGGCATCACAAATTGCTCATTCATTATCAGCATTGTTGTTATCAGCCCTCTGAAATATTTGGTGACCTTTAAGTTGAGAAATGGAGCTTTGGGAGTTTGGGAAACTCAGAAAACCACAAAAAATGTACCTTTTCTTTTTGCTTAATTGAAACAGGGTTCTACAGATCAGGTTTTCTGTTTAAACACAGCAGCTGTGCCCTTCAGATGATCACTTTTGTGGGATCACTGCAGAAATTCACAGGAGGCCACTCCAAACTGCATGGAGCAAATCCATAAATATGGCAGGGAAGAGTTTAGAGCCATCACAGGCAGAAATTTTTTAACCAGAATCTGTAATTGCTGCTAAAGTTATGGGTTTGTAATGCTAGAGCAGTAATTATTATTTTTTAACTTCTGGAAATGAACAGAGAGAAAGCAAACAAAACAAAACTGTTTGGTTCCTTACTGGAAAAATGAAAAAATTACAAATATCTGGTTTGATCATAGAAAGTTCAGGTCAATAATATGCTTGTGAAGGATGGGAAATAAGGGCATTAAGGGAATTATGGGCTCATTTCTCAGTGGTTACAGAATTTGCCAAGGATAGTTGCAAACCCCTCTACCTAGGGAGATAAAAACAAGCTAGAAACCATAAATTCACAGAACTGCACTTTGTACAAACAAACAGATGCTGCATTTAGGGCCAAAAATCAGACAAATTTCACCTCCCAGGAGAAAGTGCAGCCAGACATGCTGCAAGGACTTTCTGCTGTGTCCAAGACAGTGATAAATGTTTATACAATGTGAGAGATTTTCTCCATGACCAGAAAAAGTGGGAATTCCAGCAGCTGCAAGAGGATCCCTGCACCTACAAGAGTTGCAGCACCCACATTTATGATTATTATCCTTACTCCTCTCTCAGGCAGGAACTCTAGGATTTTGTTATAGGGTGCATTTGTAGAGCCTGCTATTTTACCTGAACTTTATTAGCATATTTAAGGCTGGAAAGACTATTAGAATAAATCTTATTTTCTTGGAAATATTCCCACTGCATCTATTAGTTCCTGGGACAGGAAGAAAAAAACTCAGAATTTTCCTTAATTACTTTAATTCTGGTGTCTATTTTATCTATAGATAAATAGAAACTCCTCCCTTTGCTTCCAGCTGGAGAGCAAATATTTTAAGGCTCGAGGAAGAGCTGAACAAGAAAAAATCCAAGAAAAGTGGGAATTATCTGTCATGTAAAACAAAGGTTTTTCAGGAGTTCCTTCTTAATTTCTTTATTATGATGCAAGCAGATGCAATAGCAATTTTAAGAATTAGGAAAGAGTAACACCAGCAGCAACACCACCATGAACCAGAGACAAAGAAATTCTGACCTCAGTCTTATGTTGTTCTTTATTTTTTTTAATTTACTTCTTTTTTTACCTGTGTGTTGTTTGCACAAAAACGCATCTCTATTTTTTTATTATTTATAGTCCCTGTTTGGGCTATTTTTAAAAGCTCATCTCCCTCTGTTCAGCAATGAAAAACAAGTGTGATTCAAGAGAGCTCCAACAGAGGTCTTATTCTTCAGGGAAATCAGCTTGAGTATGGACCTGAATAAATCCAGGTTGCAGCTCCAGCAGCCTGTGGGTGTCTGTGAATGGCTCATTTCGTATTCCAGGCACACTGGGAGCTACAAATGCCAACCACCAGAGCTGCTCCACACAGATCAGGCTCTTCCTCCATCTTAAAGCAGCCCCTTCCTTTCTGAAAGCGCACGAAAAAAATCCTCTGAGGGCAGAGTGCTTTATTTTGGGGATTTTTCCTCATCTAACATCCAGTGGTTTCTGATTTCTACTCAGATACCGTCCAATGCGAGGCTGTAAACAAGGAAAAGCAGCAGCTCACGAGCAGAGCTGAAATGGGGGAGAAAAATTGGAGTTGATCTGTCTGGGCAGATAAGAGCTTGCTGCTGTGAGCTGTCATTTGGGTGATTTTCCCCTTCAAGGCGGGAACTGAAATTCATTTTGCTGAGATTCCCTTTGAAACTCGGCGTGCAGTCAGGCTGGGTTTCCCCACAGGACTGTGTGATAACTGTGTGAGTTATCTCACTCCACTCAATCAAGATTTCACCTCGCTGGTCCCCCGCTCTGCCAACCCCCTTGTCTCACTCACACACGAGGGAAACTGAGGCAGTGTCCCAGCAGCAAACCTGGGCTGGCTTCCAGAATAAAAGCAGCAAAATTCCCCTGATTTATTTCTGCACTGAGCATGCTCCTCCAGCTCTGGGCATCATGTGGCTCCTCGTTTCCAAGGAAACAACTCTGATGCTGAGCACATCCTCTCCTATCATGAACTGCAGGAGGGTTTGGGGAATTTTTTTGCCCCTCTGAGAATTTTTTTAAGACATCAATCCAAAATAATTTGCTGCACTTGACTGGTGTTGATTTTTTATTTACAAATATGTAATTCCTCCCACGAGTGGAGGAGATGATCTAAACCTAGGCTGAAATGAACTGCAGGAAATGTGTGGCAGTGGCAAATAAATTTAATTATATTTGGGATGGGATTGCTGCAGTTTACCAGGGAATGAAGATGTTACACAATTGTGATCCCTGGATGGGGCTTTTGCTTTGGTTCTTTGGAGGCATAGTTTGCATTATGGCTGATTTGTCATTAAAAAAATAAATAAATAAAATAAATCAAAGATTGACAGAGCAGCTGCTTCCAGTGATCAGTTCTAGAGCACCTGGAAAACACTGAGGAAAACAAGGGGGAAATTGGGAAAAAATGGGAACAAATCTGGAAGTGTGGCACACCTGAGGGAAACGGTGCTTCTGCCTGTGTGTGGATTGGTAAAATAAAGGAAAAAAAGGATTTCCAGGTTTACAGGAGCTACAGAAAACCCTTCAGTACAATGATAAGGGATTCCTGAAGGATGCTCGTTCCCTTCTTGTAAGAGGCCTGGACTTTTATACCTAGGACAGTTTTTATGGCCCCAAAACTTTTTAAATATGACTGGAGAGTTGCAGTAATTAGCTTTCCAACTTGATTCCACATTCTAAGTTATGAACTGCAAGTTTTCATTTCTTTGTTTGTGTGAACAACACCAGTACAATAAATGACATCATTAAATCCCCTACAGAGTATCAAATTAAACTCTAATTAAAGGGCAGAAATCCACTGAAACAGAAATAGGAAGTGCAAATAACCCTTATTAAATCTATAAATCTGAAATGATACAAATTTAGGTAATTTCTAATGTCTATTATTAGGAGCGTTTTTAGGAGGGCTCTGAGGTATGCAGACATTAATTCTTTTAAATGAAAACAAATATTCAGGAGATCACCAAAGCACCAAGAAAGGAGCCAAGCAGCCAGGAATTTTTCTGTGCCAAGGCAGGCAGAAGCTCCAGGGATTTTCAGAGGCTAAGCTGGTTCTGTTTGGACACTTAATGAAAAGAACAAAATTTCCAAAAATCAGGGAGGACACTGCAGAGTTTGCAGGCCTCTGTTCAAATCTGCCAGGCCTCCGAGAGAATTCTCAGCTTGTGGGAGATCACATTGGGTTGCAAGTGCTTTCTGCCTTATCTCCAGTGGTGCAGTGCATTTGGATTTGTTCATTCTGATTTTTAAGTGGAAGAAATGTTTATTTAATAGGTAATTTTTAGTATTAAAAATGAAAAATATTAAATAACAAAATTTTTTGTTGTTTTGAAGAGATGATAAAATTAGAAAGATTTTTTGTGGGTTGTAGTTTAGTTTATTTCATTTCTTATTAGATTTTTGGTGTTGGGAAATGTTTTTTTAGGTGTTTTTATTTTTTTGTTTTTTATTTAAGGGAGGATTGAAGGTTTGTAAGTTTTATTTGTGTATTGAAAGAGTTAATGCTTTATTTGGAACCTGTGCAGGGTCATCCCTGCCAGGCTGCAGCTATGCTGGGGGCTGTGCTAGGATTTTGGAGGTTTAGGTTAGAACAGTAATATTTGCTTTTCAGCCCCTGCTGCGTTTAATTTTAGTTGTATTTATTGCCAGAAAGACTTGGCAGGTCAAATTAAAACAGACAATAGATCATAGTCAGACGATTTATTTAAAGGATGGAACTTTTTTCCTTGGCTGAAGGAGCTTTGCAAAATAGGTTTATATGTATTAGTTGTTCTAACAGCAATATTGGTGGTGCCTTGTGTACTTCTGTGTGCAGCAAATAATAATAATAATGCCATAAAGAAGTTTGTACAGCCCAAGAGCTAGGGGGAGATGTGGGAAATGGACTTGTAGAGAATTCTCAAAGCCTGACTGAAGGCTCACATAGTCCTGTACATCTACATACAAACTCTAAAATAAAGTATACTGACTGAGAACAGCCATGAACAGAACAGAGATTGTTGAGAGAGAAATTGAACTGGAAACAAGTTTCCAAAGACAGCCTTGCAAACAGAGCAGGCACTTGGGAGAGTTAGAACTGTGAGAGATGTGTTATAGCAAGAGCACATGAGGTAAAAAAAAATAGTGATTTGTGTTAGAAGTATTAGCAGCATTGTGTGGCAAAAATTAATAGGCTGAAAAACATTTATAATGTCTTGGAACCAGGAAATAATTTAACTTCTGATTGAATGGCGTTGCATGTAACATCTGTGTCTCACACATCTGTGAGAATGGTAATGGAATAAAATCTTTTAAAAAACCTCTCAGTTTTCAAAAAAAAACCTCATCTCTGTAGGGCTGGGTATTTTTAATCCAACAAACTCTCTGTGTGGGCTGTAGCCCACCTCTGCCCTCAGCTGTAGCATTTCCAGCATGGTGGTGGTTTCCCATGCAGGTGGGAAAGCTGATAACGTGGCCAGTATTAACTGTGCCCTATTAACAGGCAGGGAAAAAGAGAATTTGGTTTGTGCTTTAGGAAGGGACAGGATTTAAGCCTGTAATTTAATCTAAACACTTAATTTGTCATCCTGAGTGGAGGAAATCAGGATTCAAGTAGGCCATTCACTTAAATCCTTCTATCCTGAGCAAAGAACCCCTCAACAAGGCCATTGCCTGCTTTACAGCCTCTGTGATAAGCTATAAAATCTTGCCCAGAAAAACCTCTTTCTGTATTGTGTTTCATTCAAAAGCACGGAAATATTCACAGAAGGGAAATAGCTCTGTGGAGATTTACAGACAAAAATATTACTCCAGCTTCAATCAACTGGTTTTTCTGGAGAAGTGAGCTTCAAATAAAAAAGAACCTTAGCAAAAAAAAAGGACCTTAAGCAGGTAATTTAATCTAAACACACTTAATTTGTTGTGCTGAGTAAAGAGAATCAGCATTCATGCAGCAATTTACCTAAATCTTTCTATCCTGAACAAAGAATCCCTCAACAAGGCCATTGCCTATTGTGATGGGTTATAAAATCTACCCCAGAAAAACCTCTGTCTTTATTGTGTTCTGTTCAAAAGCACAGAAATATTCACATAGTCCTCAAAAGGAATAGATATCCTTTCTATTCCTTTTGGAAAATATCTCTGTGGAGGTTTCCAGACAAAAATATTACTCCAGCTTCAATCAACTGGTTTTGCTGGAGGGTGGAAGTGATCCTAAAAAAAAAAAAAAGCCTTAGCAGCAGGGACTCCCTGGAATTCAATTTAGCTGCAAAATGCTTGAAAAAATCCTCATGAATGGAAATTAAAATTAAGAGCATTTTTTCAAGTTGAAACTGTTAACAGATTGTTTGATCAGACTCCAGATTAGGAAGCAAACAGGTGGAATTTCTGTGGGTTTTTACAGAAATTAAGGACATTTGAAGGCCAAACCCAAGACCATGGTGAGTTCCAGACTCTCCATTAATTACTCACTTAGAAAGGGTAGAGTTGATGAGCTTTTACTCTGAATTCTTTCCTCTGCAATTCTCTATTAAAATAGAATAAAAAGGGACCAGAATTAATATTTACATTTCTATCACACATATAAAAATTTAATTCAAAGGGGAAAATTTTATTATGCAATAGCATGAAAAGCAGAAATCTCTTCAAAGTTTGAAACTCTTTTCCAGCTTTTTTTTTCTGCTTATAAATTCAAAAAATGATATTTGCGAGTTGAAACCTCCACGGGAAACCTCAGGGGGAGGTTTAGGACAAAGTGTTTCTACTCAAATTGATTTTGGGGGGAAAATTTAAATATTTCTTTATCTGTCCCAGCACAGTGTAATATTAAATAATAATTATTTCCTTTAGAAGATCTCATGCATGTATGCAACACAGTAAAAAGAAAACTTGAGAAATTAAAAATCTCTTCCTCCTGGGACTTATATTTTGTTTTGGCTTCCACCTTCTGATCTCCAACTGTAATTAAATCAAGAAGGAATAAATCCCTACCCTGAATATTGTAACCAAAGGTTTCCCTTATTAACCAACAAGCAAAGAACTGTTGCAAAAATCAACATTTTAAAACAAAGCATGTGATCTTACAAGCTCTGATTGAACTTATCAAATACTGAATGGTTCCTTTTTCAGTACTGAAGAAAAAAATTAATCCAGGTTTACAATATCACCATTAGAAAATTAATTTCACTCTGCTTTAAAAAAAAAAAACCCTCTGTCAAAAATATTCTCCTCCTGAGTGGGGCCTTGATCTCTGGAATACCCCGTCCTGGGAACTGAACCTGAGTCAATCCTAAAGCACAGATTATGGACAAACTGGCAAGAAAACAGTGCTGCAAAGCAATTTTCCCTTTAAAAATCCACATTTTTTGGGCATTGATCTTGCCTGAAAGCTGATAATCCATTTTCTCTGTGTGTTCAATGCTCTTTTTTGAACATGAATTCGTTAGAAAATAATTCCCTTTTGGTCTTCCTTGCAATATTTTCCTCTTTGTAAACATTTCAAACTTTTTCTTTAATGTATTTTCTGTTGGACTTGTACCTGTCAGCACTTCAAAGGCAAACCCCCGATTTTCCAGACCTAAAAATTATCACTGTTTCAAGACTTTTGTATCACCTAGATCTAAATCTGGACATGACCAGCTTCATTTTAAATGAAAGCTCTATGGGGAAAGCCCAGGAATATAAATCAATTTGTATTCCAAATACTTTCAGGAACCAAGGAGAAGGAAGTCAGGTAGCAGGTTTTGCTTTGGGATCACTTGTGAAGCACCACTGGAGTAATTTACTGGAGTAAAGCTGAAGGGCTGTGCTTTTTCTGAACCATGTGTATGCCTTCAAACCCTACATTATATTTCTAAAGTTTGGAAAACTCTGCTTTTGACAGGGAATCCCCAGGAATCATAAAGAGGAGAATTAGAATGTTCTCTTGAAATCTGAGGAGTGCAGAGGCCAAACTCTGAGTTGGAAGGAGCTTGCACAGAGCCCTTTGCTGATGGCAATTAGCACAAATCATTCAGGTGGCTCCTGCCCAAAATTTCAGCAACACCTGGGCAGCAAGACTGACTTCAGCTCTGTTCTCCAGGATGAAATAGATTCACCTGGGAAGCTTGTTCATTTATTCACAAGCAGAAAGCTTTTTGCAGTCTATTCCAAACTTTGCAAAGCTGGGGATTGGGTTGAGTGCCTCTCATTAGACTTTGTGATGGTCTAGGGTGACACTATGTGGCTAATCCGAGCACTGAAATATCAATTGCAAGGCTGCTCCTGGAATCCTTTGGGAAGAAACTATCTCACCTCCTGATTAAAATCCTGAGCAGGCAAGTTTGGGGCTCCTCAGGTTTTTGGAGCATGTAATGTGGAGTGGTGAGCTTGTCTGAACTGTTGTTCTCAACCTAAACCTGCACAGAGAATCACCAGGCATAAATAGCTAAAACAAGGGAATGATCACACTGGGAGCGCCTTTACTCTGCCTGGAAAAGGACAGAAGAGTTTGGCTGTGGGATAGAAAGGGGAAAATGATGGATGGAATTTCTCAGTGCCCTCTTTAGCTAGCATCAGCTGTGCTTTCCTGAGGGAGGTAGGGAGCAAACAGCAGGCAATGCTCCCAGCCCGTGGCCCTGATCTGTCTCCTGCCAGCTTGGAGCTCAATTGGGTTTCCTTTTGCTGCCCACCCTCACACACACACAGAGCCCTCCTCTTGCCCCAGCACTGCTCCTGTCTCACCCACCACATGGGTGTGCAGATTATTGTGCACATAACACCAGACCTCCCCATTTCCATGGGTTCTCCTTCATCCCTCCAGCTCATGGCTGGCCTCTCACTGGCTTGGGGGACAGTTCATTTCAGCTCATATGTCCTGAAGGAAATGTAGCTCAGAATTCCACAGATTTCAACACAGCTTCACCAGTTCCACCCCTTAACAGTCCAAAATCATCAACTTGGGAACTTATCCAAGGAAAAATCCCTTTAGAGGAGACAGTGGTGGATGCAGCCATAACTTTTAATACTGCAAATACACCATTTGCTGTTAAATTTTCCAGCATGCACCCAGCTGGGAAAAACTGTCCGAGCATGACACCTTATGCAGCACCCTGCAGGTGAGGGGCTCAGCCCGACAGAAACCACTCCTCTGAATTGCATTACCATGCCCTGAGAGCAGCTTTTGTTGTCCTTCAGCTGCAGCTCCATTTTCAGGTACCCACTTGTAAGATTTTAGAAAAGAGTTTGATGTTACAATGTGCAGGCCTTACCTATTCAAGCCATGAATAAGGCCTTTCATAATTAATTCAAGCACTTTTGTATAATCTCGATGTAATTAGATCCTGCTCATCTCTTGACTTAAACTGTGAGTGAGGCTATTTTAGCAGTGTTTACACTAAACCTTTTCCAAAGGCCTGCCCTGCCCTGGTCCCAGTTTGCAGCAGTGTTTCCCTCAGAGCTGACAGGAGTCTGGCTGGATTTAGGGACCATCCTCAGGCAGATTTTCTCCTCAGCTGCTGTGCTCATGCCATTCTGAGACCCACAGCAGGAACAAACCTAATTGTACTTCTGGGAAGGTGCTCCTCTGGTGTCCCTTCCCAGCTGTTTTGTATTCCAGCCTTTGCCACATGCACTGGTGCAGTTTGGGGTCACGGTTCCTGGTGTCATTTCTCAAGTCCATCCATCCCTCCTGCAGAGGCCTGGAAGTCTGGCTGCTTAAGGACCACCTGAGACATCAATGCTCACAGCAGATTTCAGCCCCTTCCTGACCTATCCCTGCTGCTCTTGGAATTTCAGTCCCAAGAGATCACTTTGACAGCAGAGCTGTTTGTTCCAAACAGTTCCTTTGTTCAAAGGGAATTTCTGCAGTTACTTCACTAGACACTTTTCCTTGCATTTTTTACACAGTAAAAACCTACCTGGCATTTTTGGTTTTCCCTCACTTGAATTTTAACACTAATCCATTAATTTTCCTAAATTTCTTGGGCTGTATCACTATTGAGACATAACCCATCTCAATGGGTTTTCCACTAGCAGTGTCCCTCTGTTTCCTTGTCACAGTGGTTTCAGCAAATACAGCAGCCTGATTGCCTCTCTAAAGGTGTGAAATCAGAAGTGTGGTGTTAAACAAAGCTGTGATGATCTGCATAAATTGTGCGTAGATTTGAAAGTCTGCATTTTAAAACTGTGATAAGAAAATACAATTAAAAGATCAGAAGGGATTTAATCTGTTTAAATGATTAGAAATTAATTCAGGCCTGCTGAAAGGAGATGTTCCCCTGCTTGAAAAGGGCTCAGAAGAGCTCCCAGTCTGAGTTTAGCCCTGCATTTATAAAATATGTGAAGAACTGAGTTCTTATACCTGGGGCACAGAGCTCTGATTATAAAACCCAATCTACAGTTTGAATTCCTGCACACTCTGCAAGGCCATAAAGAATTCTCCACTTGCAGCTCCCCAAACTCCCTTAAGCCTCTCAGAGTTCTGGGGTCCTTTGCCCTGTGGATTCAGCAGGGGAGTGACAGAATTCCCCCTCTGGAGTGGGGTTTGTGATGTGTGGGATGTTGATCCATGCTTCCAGAACATCCAGTGCTCCTGCACAGCACTGGGAATGCCACACAGGAACTGCTGGATCTGGAAAAGCCTCCTCTTTCAGCTCAGTGGAAAAGGAAAAATGATTGGATGAACTTTTTTCATCTTTGCTATCCTTAACCTGAATGATTTAATTAATCTTTGTGGGGAAAAGTTTTAAGCATTATTTCTTAAAGATTTAAAATTATATTACTCAGTCATTAGACTATCATCAGCCTTTTCTGCAGCCACACTGAAGCCAAGTGGAAAAGAAGAAGAACCCCAGAAAAGAAACAAAATCAAAGAATTTGGGTCACCATGTGCATTGCTATTGACCATGGTCTGGGATTTTTAAAATAAAAAAACCTCATGAACAAGACCATAATCTACTGATACGATTTTTAGTTGTCCTACTTTGATAAACCAAAATCAAAATTCCACTCATAGCAGTTAAAAAAAAAAATAAAACATAAACCACCCCAACAAAAAGAGGTAAAAAGAAAAGAAAAGAAGGAAAACTGATCAGAAAGCAAAAGCAAGTCTGAGAAACAGCTCTTCCTTTTGATCAGAACGACTTCACATGGAAGAGACTGCTTCAAAGCTCAGCAGTTTTCTGGGAATTATTGAAGCTTGAGGAGAGTGTTTCAAGTGATAATCTGCTCTTCTCTTGGTGTGGACTGCAGAAAATGGCCCTAATGAGATTCAGTTCCAGTGTCACAGGTCTTTCATAGCTGCATTTTAATCTCTGCTAAGGGCACCCAGGATGGGTGAATGAACAGCATTTCTATTCTAGAGAAATAAAAATTCCGTTTGAAGGTGAGCTTTAGATAATTTGTGCATCTCTTCTCCACAGAGGACTGCTGCTGTGGGGGAAGGACAGGGATGGGATGTCAGGGTGTTCATTAACCCCTCAGAGGGACACACAGTGGTGGCACTTTGGTGACAGCTGTGCAATGTGGGCTGGAGTGGTGGGGAATTGAATGATACCTTAGGATTTCAGCTTTTATATTTTTCATGTGTTTGTGCTCCTGCAGTTCTTCAGTGTAGAACTCTAAACTCCACACACAGTGTCACCTGCTGCTTCCCCATTTTGGTCAGACACAACAATTCCTCTCCAGGCTGGCAATCAAGGACACCTCACTGCCTCAGGCCCCAGAGATGGAGACAAAAGTGAGTTGGGGCAGCAAACTTGGGGTCAATGACTTCATTGCCTGGAGCTGGAATTGGAGGATTAACCCCCAATATGCAAATGGACCAAACTGATCCAAGTGTGAAACCCGTGACCTGGGGTCCATTTTGGGTGCAGCCCCTGGGGGGCTTCGTCTGCCCAAAATGTACCTGAAGGTACATAGAACTGCTTTCTATTCTCTTGTCTGGCCTTTCTATTTAGGTACCCAAAAAGGCATCAGGAACCCCATGATTTCACACTTTTGCTCTCCATTGTTATTCTTAACACATTCTTCCAAGCTGGGATGCCTTAGCTCCGTTTGAAGGAGAGTTTCTCCCAGCCTGGAGCTCTGGCATGGTGTCAAATGCCCTGTCCCCTCGCTGGTGCCACTGTCAGGGGCTGCACCTTTGCAGCGCAAAGTGAGTCAGGGGAATCACCACAGTGACCATCCCACAGACCCTGCAGCACTCAGCCTGTGCTGGGCTGGGCAGGATTCAAACAAGAGCAGCTTCTGATGGTTGAAATTCCCTCCCTCTGGCACTGCTCCTGCGCTGCTCCAGAATGTTTCCCTCCCGTGACTCTCAGATCCAAACACAGCCTCTCTGTGACCTTAGAAACCGGAGCAATCCCAATTTTGTGTCTGAAGGATGCTGCTCTGATTCAAATTCTGCCCAGTGCCCCCCCGTCATCCCTCTGCAGCAAATGTTTCTGTGCAAAGGAGTGCCACCGGGGTTCATGGCCGTGCCACAAAGCTGACAGCTTTACAAGCCTCTGTGTCACTCTGCTGGTGTACAAGACCAGTTTTTGCAGCCCAGAGCCTCTGAGGGTTTGTCAGAGATTGGCGGGACGAGAACAGATCACCATCGTTTCTGAAATGTGACATTGCTATTTATTTTTTGTTCAGCTTTCCATATCAAACAGCACATCTGTGTACTCTGGCTGGAAACCAGCTGGTTTTCATTCAGAAACCTGGTCCTGACATTTCCCTGTGTCTGAATCCAAAACATGCAAACCTAATGCCAACAATTTGTTGCATTTCTATGGCATCATCTCAATCTTTAATGCCACAAGAAGCACATAAAAATGAGTTGCATACTTTCTTTCTTTCAGCATTATAATCTGAGGAACACATTGAAAAACCTAACACAAATTACTCCAAGATATAATAAAACAAGAGAATGTAATTATAAAGTACCACTGCAATGGGAAATCCACTATGAGGAGGTTCTAAAAAAACCCCAAACCCCTCCGAACCTCCCTTAAATCTAAACCAACACAATAATGTCCTTTCTCTGCATGAACAGATTTGAAAATATTTAACATCAATCCTATAAAAACTACTGCTTGCATTGTCAGTGAATTAGCACTGAATGAGCAACAAGAATCTGATGAGATCCGTTTTTTCAGTGAATTTTAAGATGCATCAGAAGAAATCTGATATTGAATTCCACTGTGGGTAATTCCTATCTGAATTCTGCCTCCCTATTTAGGTAGCAATAAATCATTAACATTAATTTATGCCTTGCTTGTACTCCAGGATTGTTTTTAATCACCAACCATGGCTTCCCATCAGTGGGGAAGATCCTTAAACATCAAACAACTACAAAATTAAAGCGCAGTTCCTGTGCACCCTTCCCTGGCCTTGTTTTCTATTGCACAACACCATGGACACTGATGGGAAATTAAGGATGATAAATAGGAAAACTTGGGGGAAATTAAGGATGATAAATGGCAAAACTTGGGGGAACTCACAGCAGGGAAGAGGTGACTCCTGAAATCAAAGGTATCTGGGCTCTGTCAGTTGAAATGTGAAGCAAAGATTAACTGAGATATCAAAATCTACAGAACAATGCCTTAACTTTGGAACACTGGAATTTTTCATGGTTTATGGAAATTATTTCAATTATAGGTCTCTCATGAAATTTCAAACCAGCGGATTAGAAGTAAAAAACAACATCAATAACTGGAATAATATTCCAAAGAATTGAAATAATGTTTGAGGATCCAGACTACCAGGTTGCAAACACCTCTCATTGTGATCAATGACAATCAGGATTTTGGGATGAGAGAAGAAAAGCAGGATTTCCTCACTGGGGCTTTGCCGTACTATTCTGCCCCATAAAAGCCAAAATTTTTACCAGGGAGTTTCTCAAAGTCTCTAATGGCAAACAGCAGAATTAAGGAGAAAAAAACCAAAACAAAACCAAAAACAATGAGCAAGGATGTGCCAGATTATAAATCCCAGCAGGGTGGGTGGGGGATGCAGCAGACAACCCTCACTATTCCCCCCAAACTCCATTAGCAACACCCCGCAGGACACAGCAGCTGAACAGGAGGGAATCACTCCCCTGAGCTCCCCAAGAAATCAAATGTTCCCTCCCTTCACCCCTGCTCAGTCCTTCCCCTGCCCTCCTCAGCAATCCAGGCTGAGCTGCTGCAGTTTGTCCCAGAGCAGAGCTTCTCTCACCTGCTGCAGCCTCCCAGCCTGACCTTTCAATTCCCTGTGTCTGACGCTCCTTAGAGATGCAAATTAGAGAAATCTGGCACAGTGAGCAGAGAAACGGTGTAGCTCCGAGGTTTGGATTTAATTGCTTACATGGATTAGAATTTCTAGGTACCTTTAAAAGATTTTTTTTTTCCCTTTTGGCACCTGCTGTTTCCTTTCCCTGCCCAGCAGTCCCATCATCATAAGATTTCAAACACTTGTTGTGGTTTTTGTCTTAGCCTGGGATTGAGCTTCAGCCACTAGTCAAGCCTTGAAAACATTTTTAAATGGTGTCACCTGCAGCATGATTTAAAGAATGGACCTTTTTCTCTGTGTTGAAATTAATTGATCAGTGTTTCAGTATTTGGACTTCTCCGCCATTCTGACACCATTTAGTTGCAGCCTCAGGAGAAAAAGCAGATACAACCAAACACTTCAGTGTGGTGAAACTAGAGAGGCTCTGCACTCATAAAGAAATTAAATTAATTATTGACTAGAGGTAGCAAAAGCTTTCCTTTTTTCCTTTTGTGATGTGAGGTGATCCAGGGCTGTCCCAGCCTTTATTGTCAGTGTCTGCTGTTGGGAGGGATGGCACATTTCCACCAGGCTCACCACTGGCACAGGGATGCTCTGCCAGTGGCAGACCATAGATCAGCCTCCAAATTTCAGGAACAAAATGTCCTGGCAGGAACACTGAGGAGACAAAATGTATGGGCATTATTGGGGAGTGCTTCTATCCTGATACATGAAAATGAAAAGAAAGGCAATTGAATCATCCCTGCAGCATGCTCAGCCAAAGTGGGTTTTCTCTGTGTTTTCTCATCCAGTGAAAATACAATTTATATCCAGGAGTCGTGGGATACAGGAGACTGTGGAGTTTAATACAAGGAAAGAAGTCAGAAGGAATATTTCACTACAGCCACTTTTATCACCTCAGGCTTACAGAAAATAGCACAGAAAATGTAATAGAGAAATACTGAAACCATCCAAATCCCTCACAAGCACAGACAGCAGGATAATAAAACCAG
Organism: Phainopepla nitens; assembly: GCA_013400175.1. Classification (NCBI taxonomy): domain Eukaryota; kingdom Metazoa; phylum Chordata; class Aves; order Passeriformes; family Bombycillidae; genus Phainopepla; species Phainopepla nitens. The sequence goes on along the minus strand of VXBQ01012955.1, from coordinate 246,584 downwards.
CTAGAAGGAACTGTATTTCTTGATAGTGGAATAAAACCTCCAAAAAGGCCCCTGTGGCACCAGAAGCAGCTTCCCAAGGAGCAGCCAGAGCTCGGTCTCGCCAGCCTTGCTGCTCTCCCTTCCCAGGAGGGCGCTGGGTTTGTCACACGTGAGCCCCTGCCTGGCAGAGCCCCTCCTGCTCTGCAGCAGCCACCCAACAGACGTCTGTGCCTCTGCAGCCAAAATCCTCTCTGATAGGTGGCAAGACACAAAATCCAGAGCACTGAATGCTCTGCTGGGGAGCTCTGGAGGCATCTGCTCAACTCCCTTTTTTTGCAGGCTTGGTAGAACAGACATTTTACTCTGAATTAATTATGGCTTCATTCCCTGATCAGGCACCACTTCCCACCAAACCATACTGTGAGACCAGGCCTGGAACTAGAGAGAAAGCCCCCCAGCAACATCCCAAACAAACAAACCCAGTCTGCCCCAGGCCAGGAAATCCAGTGGTGTTCCCAGCCACCATGCTTTTGGTGGAACAGCGAGTTTGTCACAGGCCATGCAGTGGTGCTGGGCACTCAGCAGGTTCGTCTGGAGCAGGAAGGGTTCTGCTCGATTCCCTTCCTTCCCACAGAGCACTATTCATGGGCGCAGTGACATCTCCTAGAACTCCTGGAATCTTTGTCTTCCAGGAAATAATTCCGAACGTGTATCAAATTAAAAATTGTTAATTTATTCTCTATATGCAAAGAAGCATGAGACAGCTTTCCCATTTGAAGTGCTACGGTGAGAAAGTATTAGTAACTCATTCCTGTGACTTATCATCCCATAATTCTTATTAAATTTTCTTTAACAATTTTAGGTAATTAGTTTAAATGCCTCTTTTGAAACTCAAAGCTGGAATAATTTTAAATAACTCACTGATGAAAGCCCTAAGAGGCTTTATAAATCCATGTGTCACCCTCTCTGGAGACATTCCAGACCCACCTGGATGTGTTCCTGTGTCACCTGCTCCAGGTGACCCTGCCTTGGTGGGGGTTGGACTGGGTGAGGGCCCTTCCAGCCCTGGCTGCTCTGTGATTCTGGGATAAGGGGCCATCTTTAGCAGGTGCCATAAATGCTCTGTGAAACTTTCCAAGAAAGCTGCATAACTCGTTTTTCTAATTTTCTTAATATTGTAAAAGCTGTTTGCTGTGCACCAACAATGCTGGTTTTATAGCAGCTCAACTCCTGGAGATTATTAAATGCCCACACACGGGGTAGAGGGAGGTGCTTTGTAATTTGCTGGAAAATCAACCAAATCCATCAGAGAGAGAAGTGAAAAACACTCCCTTACTTGGAATTTAACTCTTCCCTTATCACCAGGCAAATGGGGACTCCAGACAGACAGAAAATCAGTTTGTTTTGAACATATGGGAGAAAATGTTGTTGTAAATATTTCCTTGGGTTTGTGTTTTTCAACAGCCTGCCCTGTTTAATAAATGAGTTGTTTAACCATACTTCTCTTCAGTTCCCATCAGGTCAGATCACAATGTGCCTGTTAAAACCTGCTTGCAAAAAGAAAAACGGAACCAGATACTCCCTGTTTTTCCCAGGGCCTCCTATAGCAGTGTGCTGGTGATCAGACCTGAGCATTCCCTACATGGATTTCATAAAATGAGAAATATGGATCTGTAGTTCATAGCCCAGGGCGATGCACACATGGACCCTTGTTCGGATCTGAGCCAGGAATACATGTTATTTTTATTATTATTATCATTATTATGTTCCATTCTGCCAATGTCTCACACAGCTGCAGGAATACAAACACAAATGGCAAATATCCAGTGCTTACCTTGTGTGGTTCCTCAAAAGCCACTCTAACAAGGCTGGAATACCAAGGGGAAGTGGGCAGGGTTGAGCCCTGGTGCTTCACCCGTGCCCACACTGCTGCCACGGGGAGGACCCAGCCCCACAGGCGGTGCCACCCTCCTGGTGGCAGGGAACAGCAGCAGCTACCCGGGGGCACAGGGCTGCTGGAGGCCACCTGCTCGCAGCTGGTCTGGGAACCTCATGGGCTTCACTGGAAAAGCCCTTCAGACTCTTGGACTGGAACTCAATGCCAGATCAAGCCATTACAACTCCATTTCTTTTCACTGTATAGCGAATTACAGATGCACATGCATTTTCTTCCTCTTTCTCCCTCATTTCTCCTTTCTGCCTCTCCTTCATCTGCTATTTATGCACCATTTCCCCCTTTCTTTTATCAGTACAGAACCTCAGCAAATCACCAGTTGGTTTTCTTACAGAGGTCAAAATGTTTACCTGCATGGTGTTGGCATAAAACAGCTAAAAACTTCCATCACTCCTGTTTTGAATCAGGGTGTCAGCCCTGGTTCTCCCTCATGATTAATAGCTCCAAACATGTGCCTTTCTGGGGCCTCACTTTGCTGCACAGAACAGGAATTTAGTGCTGTGGGGAATTTAATTCCTGCTTTTCTTCCCAATTTGCACCTATAGCTCACACCCATCCCGTGCCCAAAAGTATTTCTCAAGCTCTCCTGAAAAGGAGAGGCTCCTAAAATACATCTCTGGGGCTCCAGCATTCCCAGAGTGCTTCAAACACACTGAACAAGGCCAGAGCTTTTTCTTACCAACACCTCCTCACAGACTCTTCCTTGCAGGGGTGAAGAGTCCTGCCAAAAACACGTGGACTAACCCTGCAAATAAACTTATATCTGTAAGGAGGAGGTAAAACAGTGACAGAGAATTAAAGTAAAAATATCTTCTGATTATTACCTACCCTGAGCTCCCAAAATCGAAGCAGAAAACAGTTTCATTCTAAAGGAGCTGTAAAGCTCCATTAGTCCAAGAAATCTGCTGTCTAAATAATTGTTTTCTGTAGGGGTTTTGTTGAATTCACTGGGTTGAGTACATTTCTATTTGCTGGTAACTTTCCTCACAGTGTAGCACAATTTCATTTTGGCCTCTATCAAGTATAACTTCTGATAGAGAATTAGTGAATAAAAGTTTGAAATCTAGGTGAGAAGACAGGAAAATCTGTAATTTGAAGCACTTTACCTTTACAAATATGATTATTTGACAGCCACTCACCTCGTACCTGGCCTGCCTGGCTAACACCTAAAGCAACAATATTGTGTGAACACAGCTGCATTGCAGTTTATGAACACCTGCATCAATCTAAGCTGGAAAAAAAAGGGAAGGAACTTCTGGGCTCAAGGCCTGAGCACTGGAAAGAGAATTCCCTCCTTTTCCCCTCCTTTTTCCTTAAGTGGCAGGATGAGTCTTGGACTGAACTCTCCAATTCTAGGAAGATTCAAAGTTCATTTTTCTGACCGTGACAGAGGGAGAAAGAGCTGAAAAAAATCAGTGTAAGTGCAGAGCTCTCATCAGTGACAGGAAAAGCCTTAGAGAGCTGTTGGTCTTAGGGCCAAGATCAAACTCGTTGTTTCCTGAACAAATTCACTTCACCATTTGACTTTCCTGTGCTCTCACTGCAGCGATTTCCCTGCAGCACTCCCAGCAGCATTCCCAGCTCCACTCCTGGCCCAGCCAGGCAGGAATTAAAGCTCTGGGGGCTACTCAGCCCCTGGGGCAAGGAAAGCAAACTGTGCCTGGAGAGCAGGGTCCTCACTGCCAATCCAGATTTACATCCACCTGCACCTCAAAATATCCCAGTGGGAATGCAGAGCTGCGTCTGGTGACTTCAGGTGAGAATAAAGAAAGCTGTTACATTCAGACCATTATTGTTCATGCTGCTTTGTGAATTTATTTCTTTAAATTTTCCACTTGTGCTCCTGCCAAGAGAGATCTATTAGACAGAAAGCAGCAAGAGTAAATCTTTATCATTTTGTTTCAAACTATAAAATAATTTACATCACATATTTTACTTACTTTTGTCTTTTTTGTTTGTTTTTTTTTGAAACCACAAACATTCCAGCATCACACTGTAGGAATAAGAATAACAATAGAAAGCATAACCTTTTGCATAGTATTAAATGAACAGACAGAGTAAGTTCTTTATTTACAATTATTGTCTAGATAAAAAAATTCATAAAAACAGATGAATGAACATATATTAATAACCCCTAGTGGGATGGATTGCCAATGTACCACTGTATTGTTGTCCACAAATCTCATGCTGCTAAGTACAGTACGTAGAGAGCGAGCATTTATATATTGCAGGGAATTTTAACAAACTGATCATTTTGGTTTTTGATCCATTGTTCCCATCACAGAGAGGTCAAGCAATAAAAGAAAGGAATTGTGATGCACGACTTGTAGTTGAAAGGTCATAGCTATTCTGCTTTAAAAAAAAAAAAAATGTCTATCATTTATCATATACATAAAGCACAGTCTCTGCTCACAAAAGCCCAAGTTTTCTATGCATCTCAGTTTATATATGTTTTACTATATATACACAGAATGCAGTGTTCGTTTTCTTAACAGTTTTCAAGTCTGCGAATGGTACCTTAGGGAGGGGTACTCCTACAGGAAAAAAATTAAAAAAAAAAATGGAACCGAGAAAAAACATGAGGAGTGTTTGAAAACAAAAAGGCAAACAGTCAGTGTGTTAAGATGCTGAAAAGAAACCGTTCCAGTATCAATAGCTTCCGTAGATGTTCAAGTCCAAAGCTAGAGGCTTCCCTGTAANGCAGCAGAGCTCCGGCCCGGAGCCCGGCCGCGGGCCTCGCCCGGCTGGCAGTCCTGATGCGCCCCGGCCACACCGGCCTGCAGCGGTGTGCCCGCGGCTCTGAGCTCGGTTTGGAGAGTTCTGGCTTGGTTAAGCTGCTGTGACTGCAGAGATGCACCACTGCGTGGAGCCAACCTTAGA
>VXBQ01012955.1:215971-241239 GCA_013400175.1 Phainopepla nitens | reverse complement strand
ATCCGCGGTGCGGGGGAGCCGGCGGCTGGCAGAGCACGGTCCCGCCAGGGCCCATCCGTGCCCCAGCCGGGGGCTCTGCCAGGGCCGCTGCCCGCCCGGGCACCCAGCCCACGGCGGGGCCTCGGCGCCGGGGCGCGCCCGCCCCGGNGTTTTGTCCCAACGCGCCTGGCATAATCGATTGTGGAATTCCAAATGTCTTTTGCGCTGTACAGTTATGGAAAAAATCATATGCTGAAAAGTCTCCGAGCAAATTTTATATTAAATACAAAAATTATTTATGAAAAATCTGTGATCCACAAAGTGCTTAGCATTCAAGTGGTTGACATAGCAATTGTATAAGCTCATAATTTTCATGTTTTTAGGGCTGTTACCATCTTGAAAAATGTTTTTCTCCTTCTGTACTGCAGGTTTTCAAAGCAGCTTTCTTGGTAGAAAGCTCAAGGTAAAATAATGTATTAGTGTGCTGCTACAGGAACACAAGCTTGGTTAAAAAAAAAAATCACACAAAGCACATCTCAATACACAATTAATAAAGATTCGTTCAGTCCTAATAGTGCAGAAATTATATTTTTCTTATAAAAAAAGTCAAAGCAACAACCTACAGTGATTTTCATCCAAAATGCCAACAGCCCATACTTTGCAAATAATGAGGAAATAAATGCCTAAGTACTAATTGAAAAGGATTAACACAGTATATCACAAGATTTTAACGTTTGTTTTATCTCCATATAGACAAACCAAATATAACTTATTTTAAATTATAAACTCATTTAATGTCTCTCTAAAAATAGTTTTCGAAGCCATTGCTGTATGTCTAAAGAATGAAATAGCCTCCGTTATTGTATGTTGCACCAAAACAAGTTCAAGCAGATTATCAGAGGGAAGGAAGGAAAAATAAAAAGGAGAGAACCTGATCATTTTGATTTTTATTTGAAACAAAGGAAGCCTGGTTTACCTCCCTGTATATAGGATCACAATGCTACATCCAATGTGTTATATTTTGGCTTCTTTTGTTATTTACTAGCAGTATCTACATTATTAACAAAAAAAAAACCAAAAAAAACCCCACAAAAAAAAAAAAAAACCAAAAAAAAAGGAGAAATCAGGCAGAAATCAGAGCACGATTGTAATAAAATATCCAGGGTGTGAGTACAGACATTTTCAATGAGCTGAGCTGAGCCTTTTTATACTACTTCGGCAGGAAGTGCTTTCTTAACCCTACAAATAGTTAAGGATATTATCTACAGGTTTGTAAACAAATTACATTCTTTTTTAGGACATAAATAAGTTAAAATAGTCAGAGCAATTTGAGCAGAAACAAGGCAACATGCCAACAAAGAAACTTTATATATATATAACTATATATATATAGATAGATATATACATATATATAATTAATTATCTATATACTTATATGTATATATCTCTATATATAGTCTCATAAATGTTTAAGTTCCTCTGTCCAACTGGTGCAAATCTACTGTGCAAGTTAAGCTTTGCAACTTCAAAAAAGTTATTTAAATTAATCTATACAATTGAGTCCATGCCACACAAGCATTTCAAAAAACTCACAGACCAGTGAATTGGATAAATAGCCTCAGAAAGAAGTCCTCTGCAGTTCCTGCTTAAGACTGAAAAAAACGAAAACAAAAACAAAAAAACCAAAACAAAACCAAAAAGGAAATAAAAACAAACAAAAAGAGAGAAAGAAGGGCCAGCAGTGTACAGTACATTCATGCAGGAGGATTTTTTTTTGTTTTTGTTTTTCTGAAAGGGAACGGGGGTATGTAAATCAGCCATTCATTCTTTCCCCAAAACCATTGTGATCAACAATTCATTCACTTGTCTCAGAGTGAATAAGAGTTCAAACAGCTTTTCAGCCAGCAATGTTTTTAATATATATATTTATATATCTCGGTTGCTGTGGGGTTTCTTATTTTATTTTACTTTAACTTTTTATATTTCTTTTTTTGTGTGTGTGTTTTTTGCAGTGACCTTTTCAGCTAAAGTGATGTCTCCAGGCTATGTATTGGGCTTCCTGGACTAGAAGAGGTAGCTGATTTACTTGTATCAGTTGTAAGATTGATTCCACTGTCGATAGCACTGTTGTTCTTGTTCAGCGAGGACGGTGGACTCGAGTTTTTCTTGAGAGCAGGGTCTTCTTCTAGGTCTGTGTCATCAATGAGTGGGATGTGGGGCTGGGAATCTTCTATCCTAAATTCAGGATGAGTCATAAAGTTGTGAATAGAGGTTCTAGATTCTGGTTTTTCTAAACCTTCATAGAGAGAGCTACGGAATGCCTTCACGACGCGGATCTGGGGGGAGAAAAGGAAAGGGCTGTCAGAGGGCACGGCCCCGGGGCAGCGGTGGGGCAGAGAACACTTGGTGAAAAATGTAGCACATGGTTAGGGCAGTGCAGGCAGCTGGAGTCCAAAGTCTCTGGATGTTATATGCATAAACGAGTGGCTCAGTTATGTGCATTTTGAATGTCTGTACCAACTGCAATATTAAAATAAACCAAGGTTTAAAGCCATCAAAGAACTGATGGGGAGGAGTGGTTAAAGAAAGCCAAGGTCCACTCGTGTGGTACATCCCTAGTAAAAGACAAGCCATGTTAATTGTAATGCAAATGTCAAACCATGCATGTTGATAGTTTTTTTGCAGTGAGTAAGTAGAAAGGCTTTTTTTTTTTTTAAATTAAAAAGTCTCTTTTGTATTGTTGTTAAAAAAACCATTACACATAACATATCACACTTCACAAACAGAAAAGCACGGAACACAGACATGGTTGGATGGGTACGTATGAGACACACACAGGAGCCAAGTGTCAAAACTAGAATATCAATGTTTTAAAGCAAAATCTAAATGGATGCAGCCAAGAGCACAAAAAGCCAAGCAGACAAAGTACTAAGCATAATCATGCTACCACAGGGAAAAAAAAAATAAATCACAGTTACCACATGAACAGAGATAACTTGCACACAACAACTACACTTGGAAGCCTGGATAATGTGAACATAGTATTGTTGAACCAACTTTTATTTGTCCTTCATGCAGATGTGAGGTAAACACTCGAGTATAGACCCACTGTTCTAGCCATTCAGCTTGTTAATAAATAGAAGAACATGTAATAAAATAATGGATTGGTTGTTGGGTTGAATTGAGTCCCATTGTTAGCAGCGAGCTGTTTGGATTTGGTGTCTCACTCGTGCAGTTAAATGCTGAAAGCCACACGATTTATGCCATATATGCAGTCTTTAAAGCAGGTCAATGACCTGTGCCAGGGGCCACCTAACACCAGAAACCACCTGGCAGTAAGAACAGAGGTGAAAATCAACTCAAGACTCAGCCCAGAGCTTTTCAGGGATGGTGCCCACTGTTTTCCCAGTAGGAAAAGGAGGAGCAGAGTGAGGAGCTAGGTCCTCGGGGGCGGGGGGCAAAGGGGGGATGCTCTCTACGTCCCAGGGACACCTACCAATTCTCAAAAGAAGTAAAGGGTTCTGCTGGGTTACTGCTGAAAAAAAACAGAAGTTCTTGGAAAGGGGTGGAGGGGCAGAGAGGAAAAAACAGAATGGCAAAACGTGATCTGTTGGCAAATGTTTCATGACTAAGTATGAGTTCTATCCCTCTACTTCCATGTAGTCCATGAGAGAACCTTGAGCATTTCTCAGGGGGGAGACTAAAACACAGGCAGAGGCAGAAAAGGTGCAAGCAGGTACTGTGAAAGCTTCTCCACACACATTTGAAATGGTTTGGTGGTTGGCATGTGGATCTTTTTACATGTAAATATGCTGCACATTGTTGGTTGGCCTGATACACCACTGCTTTGGAAAGCTTTAATTCCCTTTTTCTTTGGCAGACTGCACTTCAGTAATGGCACGGGGCCACAGGGCTCCAGCTGTGGGGTCCAGCTGATCCTGTGCTTGGAGCTGGCCAAGTTGTACAGAATTTCAGCACATTTCAGGAACAGGCTGATTTGATTCTTTGTTTGGTTTTTTTCTCTTTGAACTCGGTCTTGTTCATGCTCTCTAAATTTGGATATTCATTAAGTTTTAAAACTTAACAGCTGAACTCCTGCCATATTCAGATGGTTGGGTCAGCCCAAATACTCTCCCTTGCCTTCACAGAAACATTTGGTAACAGCAGGGCACAGTACAAGAAGTAGTTCATGTGACTACTGGTGCTCCAGGTAAGAGGATTGGAGTGGTACAGAACGGCTCAGCCAGACCTTGGGCTGCAAGAACATCTCAGGTTGGCAGAGGTGCAAGAGGGAAGATTGTCTTGCACAATAAAATCAACAAATACATTTTGAATCAGTTTTACCCACTGCAAGCACACAGTGTACCTAAGAGAGCTCCTGGAGTTAAAAACCAGGGCTTTATGAGAGCTGAATCTGAGTTGTGTGAGGGCTCTGTAGAGTCAACAGAGCTGGCTAAGAGATTCATCTGCATTGCTAAAGACAGAAAAGTGACAAATTCCTTCACTATCTGTGTCCTCCTAGCTTGTCTTTTGAAGTGCAGAGTAATTAGTCTAAATGATGAAAAAAATTGTATGATTGTTGAGGCAGCCTTAAAACCACATTCCCATATTGCCCTATTTTAAATCAGGAAACTTTTTGTACCGTGGGTACTTTACAGTCTGGGCTGATGAGGTGACATTTGTGCAAACCTCCCCCTTATTTCTGCTTTCTAAACACAAATACCAGCCATCTCTTCAGCTGCAGCTGGTTGCTAGATCTCGTCAATTAATAAGATAATTCTGTTTTCTTGGAAATAAACACTTTTATGGCATAGACTTGCATTTTATTTGCCAGCTGGATTCTTTATAGTGAAGGTAAATTTTTACTTAAATAAAAGAGTTTGATATTATCCTGAACAGATCCAGCAGAATCCAAAGAAAGGAAAGATTTTCTTCATCGCACAAACTGCATTTAAGTCTCCGCGGCTTAGCAAAGGAGGAACTGATCTCAATTTGTGAGCTCCACAATCCACAGTAGGGAAGGATCTCTATTGCTTTAATACCAACATTTGGCACCTCGTTTGCATCTAATTCCAAGCCTCTGGTCAATCCAGGGAAAACTGCAGATTCCAGCTGTGTTTGACAGGCAAACGTGCCTGCCATGACCTGGATTTGGGGCTCTGCAGCGGCTCCTGAGTTAATTAATTAACGAGCCATTGCAGGAGAGCACTGCAATAATGACTTTTAGCTTCATGCTGTGAAGATTGAACTGCAGCCGCTCACTTTGGGTTGAAGGCGTGTGGCAAAATCTTTGGCCTGGACTGTTTGGGTCTTGCAAGAGCACTGAGATGTTTTTAGAATGGCTTCTACTTGTTCCCACTGGTTTGTACTGGAAATTCTAGCTTGGAACTGCTTCAGCTCTGCTGAGACCTAAGGCCGTTCATCTCCTGAAGGCAATGGTAATGGAAGGGCCAAACTGGGCAAGTCCCTAAAGCTGACAATAAATCAAATTAGATTTCTGAAGACTCTTTTTCACAAGGGAGCTGTAGAAACCCATATCTTTACCTAAATTTTCTCTACAGAGAGGTATATTAGTTTTCTATTAATTTCTTACTTTAGAGGAAACTCCCTCCTCAAATTAAAATTTTGCATACTTAGCTCGGCATCCAGAAGAAAATATTTATTTTTTTTAGTGTCACACCTCATTCAGTGACAGAATTTCTGCATTAGAATAAAATTCAAAATCTCCTTTAAAGTCTGTCCCTCAATGGGTCAAATTATTGCTTGCAGGGACAAAACTCAGTGGAAAGAAAGGCAGAGGGTTTCTTGGATATAAAGATGGCATTTTAATGTCTCTATTGTAATACTACAATATTTAATCTACCTATTATAGCTGATCCAACTCCCAGATTTAAAAATATTATTTACCCAGAGTTACATGGCCCAACAGCAACAAATTCTTTTAATACATGCCTAAATTGAAGATTTGAGGTAATATCTGTTGTAAAAATGATTTGGGGCTCTGCTGAAATGAAGCCCAGCCAGGTTTTTTTTTGAAGATAAAATAAAGCAGATGAACTTGGGATGTTGTCATGGCTGTAAAAGCATGGAAAAGCAGGGACATCCGTGATGGATAGAACCTGGGAAGTGTTGGTTTAGTATGAACTATGTAGAGTTCATGTCATGGTGTTTCTTTATGAGACTGACAATGCCAAGGGAAGACAAACAGTGAGATACAGCTCCCTTTTCTCACAGTAATGGAGACAACAGAAAAAAATGAACTGCTTTTAACAAAAGACTGCGGGGACAACACTTCAGGACATTTTTGACATTGCTATAAGTTTCCACTTCTTTCTTCTCTGGAGCTGTAACAGAAAAAAACTCTTCAGCTTCGTCCCACCTTCAAAGTCAGATTTATTATACTGCATCGGCAAGAAAAAAAAAACAAAAAACAAAAACAACCAAAAAAAAGAAATAGAATTTTAGATACTACATTTTTTTTTTCCATCAGAAGAAAAAGGTGATATTCAGAATGTCAGTCCTAAGTACAAGCATCTAGGCAAAATCTCCAAAGCCTGGCAAGCACCACCAGCTGGGTTCTGGTTGTAGTGTGTGGGCTTATACTCGAATGTTTACCTGGCTTCATCTAAGCCAAGTATCTGGAGTTTGGTTCACATTCATTTCAGGCTCAAGGTTAAAGACTCACAACCTCTTTTTATTTCACTCTCTCCTGCTGAACCCTTTTGTCCAATGTTCTCTAGCCCTCTGGGAAAACAAACACATTTAATATTCAGACAGTAGAGAGTAGGGCACTGCAACAGCAAATAAATTCAATACTGAAAGGTCAGTAAGGTGATTAGTATAAAATTGTAAACAAGAGGTCAATTTTGCAAAGAGATGCCAACTCTTAGGAGTAACTGAGACTATTCTAGGTCAAGACTAAGCTGTACAAAAGTAAAGGAGTTGGGTCAAGGACTATTGAATATGGAAAGCTTAGAAATAGAAAACATCTTCAGTATATTGGTATTTCTTTTGGAATCCTCCCAGTTTTAGATGAGTAAAATCAGATTAGGTCTCCAGGGGAGATACTGCATGAGTTGGGGACACCTGTAAATGTTGTGCCTCGTATGTTCTGGGGAGTAAGATGCAGAAATTGAGCAAATTGAAATACAAACTTTAAAAAAATGTAGAATAATTAGAATTTCTAGTTTTCTACTCTGACAAGTGAAACAGATGCTTAACATTATCTGTGCCACTCTCTTCCCACATAAAATGCAGCAAATCCTGCAAGTGCTGCTCAAAATTCAAACCACGGGCAGCAAGGAAAGCAGAGCACCCACACAGGCCTGATTCTCATTTTGCAAAAGGTCCACAGGGCTGAATTCCACTGTGTTTTAGAGAAAAACAGCAGAGCCCTATGCAGACCTTCCACTTTCCACAGCAGGATCGCTGCAAAATTATGGAGTGGGACATTTTTGTATCAGATTGAAATAAATCACACAAGCCTTTAAAAGAACCTGTTTGTGCTTTAGGATCTGAGCCTTCTTGTCATGGTGCATCTCCACTTGAGGGCTTGGGTTTATATTTAGGCTCTAAATCTACTTAATTATCCTTCAGGAAGGAGATCCAGGAGGTGATTTTGATTTTTTTGCATATCCCAGGAGGGTTTTGTCAAACCTTGGTTACGGCCAGTGGAAGTTTTTATAAACATAATTTTATAAACATAATTTTATACACATAATTTTAGCTGTGGGTTTGATTTAAGTTCTGCTTGTTCTATTTCCTCCTGTGATGGTTACACCTTCCTGTACACAAAATGCCCACTGGGCTTGGTCTGTGATCTGAATGTAGACCAATATTGGGCAGCAATCTTTGCCTCAACATTTATTAAAATAGATGATTTCTTTACAACAAATCTGTTCCCCTTTTTCTTCATGAAAAAATTCCATCCAAACAAGACTTTACCTCGAGTTTTAGCTCTGAATTCTGAATTATTTCCTTCATAGAAAATTAAATATGTAAGAAATATAAAAGCTTTTCATACACAACAGGTTGCAAACAGTAAAATGAAATATTTAAGATGATCTCTGGGGAGATGGGCTGTGAGAGCCACTGGAACTGAGCTTGCTGAGTGCCTCACATTGGTGTGACACAATTTGCAGGGGCTCGTGGCCTCGTGCCAGCCCACAGCAAACCTGTGGGTGCCACCTCAGCCTGTAAATGACAGTTCCTGCCCTGCTGCCACCTGTGGGTGCCAACTCCAGCTGTAAATGACAATTCCTGCCTGGGTGTCACCCTCAGCAGGTGCTGAATGTTCAGCACTGCTCCCTGCACACCACACGCTCCTGGCCCAGCTCTGAGCCTGCAATGATTCTTTAATTCAAAGGGGATTGGGAAAGGTTGTCCTGCCATGCAAATGAAGCCCCAGCTCTGAAGGCTGTGGAGGCAGAGCACAAATCCAGCCTTAGGGGTGCTGTGCTCTGCTCTTGCATGAAGACACTTCTTAAAACCAACCAATCAATCAACCAGACAAAAATAAGCCAAAAAAACCTTCTGAGATCTGTGTGATGGACAAATAGCTCTGAGACCCTTTTGTGGTTGATTGGTGAGGTTTTAACTGTTGCTATTAAATTTGGAGTTGTGACCCTGTATTTTCTCCTGTCTCACCATACAAGTGGGTCATTTGAGGCCACTGTTGCTGGGGTTCATGTAGTAAAAAGTTTCAAGTGATTCCATTAAATATTTACTTCTAAAAACCTCTGACAAGACAGTTTTCATCAGAACCAAGAAAAAGGAACTCTGGGAGGTCTCTTTTTGCTGGGGTTTGGTTTGGTTTGTTTATTGTTTCTCCAATGCTCCCTAAACTTAAAAACTAGAATATTTTCTGCAAGAAAGGAGAGATTTTTATAAGTGACCTGCAGTTCCTGACTGCTTCCACTCAGGAAGAGTATGAGCTCCATATGAGAATGAAAGGAAGAGCAAGTACAAAGGAATATTAAGTGCGTGTCTTTCTTGGAAAATCTGAAGCTGTGTTCTTTTGCAGGGGTTACCTATTGCTAGCACAAACATCTGAGAACCAGGAATGCACAGAGTGGGTAAAGACTTGTTTACTTTGTGTACAGTTAGATATTCTCACCCTCTACCTAACTAAAAAAATCCAGTGGTAAAAGCTTTTATCACATACTCCATTTTCAGCTCAAGATAATTTTTGGTGTTATTAATTCTGAGCTTCAAAAGGAAATAAAAAAAGATGCTCCACTGCCCCAAGGTTCTGGGTTTTTTTCCTCCAAATAAAACATAGAAAAGAAATGCATACAAAACACAAATCCACCAAAGGTGGTACCTGAACCCACCCTTAACTCTGCAGTGGCAGAGCTTTCAAATGATAGAAATTTGTGTGTGTAAGTCTGTGTCTGAAAATATCTGAGACCACCTTGCTTACTTTCTCCCTATTTTCATTTTCTGTAGCTTAGAGGTTTGCATATTAAATAGGTGCACATACTTAGTGTGCATTTAAATTAATTTCCTAATTTTATCAGAATGTACAAAATGCCAAGTTTTAATTTGAAGGAACTTTTGCTCTGTTAGTGAAGGGACTAAAGCTGCAAAAAAGATAAGGGACTCATGGACCTCACTGTTATCCATTAATGGTGACATCCAGAAATTTGTAATTTGTTATTGGCAAAAACACCCTGATGGCTCACTAGGGAAACTTTAATATTGTATTAAATATTCCCCTGTACAAAGTGCTTTTAATGAAGGGGTCCCACACCTCTGAATGGGCCATATTTGTAAATAGTTGCTAATTACAGGTGATAACTTGCTAACCTGTTTCACAAACCACTGTAGGGGTGGATGCATTCCACAGGCAGGCTGCTCTTTAGGCAAGCACTAAGCTTTGAATCAAACATTAATTTGCCCAAAAATACTAGGAAAACATTCCATTAAAAAAAAAAAAATCCAAAATGTTACTATAAACCTGCAGGAGCCACCTCACAGATTGGCAAGGTGTCACTTTATATTAAAAAGCAACAAAATTAGTAAAGAGCTTCATAAATGCCCTATTAAATTAGACTGACATATCAATAGCGCATCATGTGATTCCTATTTTTTAAATTAAGTATTTATTGATATCAGACCCTCTCTGCTTTGGACACCCAAAATGACACCTGAAATATCCCAACTGTTGCAACATCCTGAGCAAGTTTCCAGAACTAGACCCTGTTTTCCTTCCTAGACTCTCAAGGTTTTCCATTGATACTCCCCATAATACATATATTTTTAACAGTCCTGAAGACTGGGAAAGGCTTCAAAACCAGAAGTACAATTATCCCATTATTCCCTTCCAGCCCATAGGAAGAGGAGAGTGGGGTTTGAGCCATTCTGAGCAGCTGAGAGGAAAGCAGCCAGTCCTGTGTGCTCATACACATTGCAAGCCCAGAGCTGAAAAGCAGCTCTAGGTGAGCATTTTGCAACTGGGATTTCCAAAAAAAAAATGCCAATTCACAAAAAATTCCCCCATTCCTATGAAATTTGGATTAGGAAAGGTTTTCCAGGTTCTTGAATATGAGCAACCCACTGTAAATGCCCCATTTAAAAATAAAAATCCTGGGGGTTTTACTTGATGGGGTTTTTTTCACTGCCATTCATAACTTTGTGTCTTTGTATGAATAAATCAAAACTTATCTCTAAGTGTTATAATTTCTGATTTAATACCAGCAGATGTTCTGCTGTGGAAATAAAACACCAACAGTCCAGAACAACCACTTTAAAATCCCAATCTCCAATTGCCCTCTGCCTTGGAGATCCTTATCTCTGGGAAGTTTAACAAATCAATCACCTGGCTTTTATTGTACTGAGGAAACGTGGCTGTAGCCACGGGGAGCTCTGGACACCAGTTTTATTTCTCCAAATGAAAGGTGACAAAGGCTGGAGCAGATTCTGCTTTCTCCTATTAATTAACTTCAGCCCATAAACGAGTGAGGCCCTTGTCAAGACACAAAAACATCCAATTCTTGTTGCTGTGCTGCAGTGGAGAGCAGGGAGGGAAGATAAATTGTCTATTTAAATTTTATTAGATCTTTCCTCCCGGAGTGCTGGCCACAGCATGTTAAGGAAACATTTACCACAGCACAAAGAGCTGCTCTCAGTTTCCTGCTCAAATGGAGAAAAAATTCTATCCCAGGCAATCATTCCCTGGATGAAAGGCTGCTTTGGAATTTTGGGGTTTTGTGCCCTACTCAGGGTGGAAGTGAGGGAACCTCCATGATTTCAATTCCCCTGATCCTGCTGCTGCCCTGCAATAGCTGGGGCTGTTGGGGTGAAAGTTCTCAGGTGAAACTTCCCAAGACAAAAATAAGAAGATACAGAAAAATCTCCAAGAAGCAATTGCCAAAGTTGGAACCTAAATAGCTTCTGCAAAAATGAAGTTTCTCCTTTAAACCCCACAAAACTTCTGCTGCTGTGCTCTGCTGCTGCATGAAAACACTTTAAAAAATCAACCAGCCAATCAACCAGACATGAAAAAAGCAAAAATACCCTTCAGAGACCTGTCTGATGGACAAATACTTCTGAGACTATTTTGTGATTGTTTGATAAGATTATAACTGCTGCTATAAAAGTCATGTCTGAATGCTTGGTGTGCAAATACTGAGGGGGTTTGCACTCAAACAGAATGGAAAGGTTAAGCTTCCTTTTGTCTGCAGGAATTTTATGCCCATCTCTGTTTGCCTTCCCTGTCTCTGTTGGCCAGATAGACAAGAGCAGTTTCTTCTGTTTGGCCAACTCCTCACTCAAACTTGTATAAGGAATATGCCCCATTATTTCTGAAGTGTGTGACAAGCTTTAAAACTGAATTCTACACATTTAAATATTCTTTTAATGCTGTAATTAAAAATAGCTACTCACAGTCCTGAATAAATAGAAACAGAGTTAGATCTTTCTGAGCAACTGGAATTCTTCTGTTCCTGAAGCAGCCCTTCCTTATCAGCTGCCTCAAAGATTTTTCACTTACTTCAGTACTTCTTCAGTAGATATTTTGCATCTAAAACCAAACTGAGTCAGGATTTTAGGATTCAGAAATTTGTTTCTTTTAAGAAATTTGTTACCACGCCAATATTGTTGTTTCAACACTCTCCTTTAACTTGTCTAGGTCCCTCCTCCTCCAATGCTTACCTGCCAGTGAATTTAGAGATAATAAATCTACATCTAAATAAGACAGAGATAATAAATCTAAATAAGATAGAGATAATAAATCTAAATAAGAGATAATAAATCTAAAACTAAATAAGATAAAGAGAATAAACTTAAATAGGTCTTATCTTTCATGTAAAGTTTAAGCCTGGCATCATAAACTAGATTCTCTGTTTCTTGTTCCTGCCTTTCCATGTCTTTCCTGGACATGTTACAGAGAGTCTTGCTGGTGGAATGATCTGATATCTGAAAAGAATATGTCATATTCTTTTGAATATGATTCTCTAGAATCATTAAAAGTCTGTATTTTATAAGCAGTAGAAAATATATCCAACGAGACTGAGAAAACCTGACAGAGAGCCCTCAAATAAAATTAAAATCTCCTCACCATGGGTAAAAAAAAGCCCATAAATTCCTGTCCTCCCTGTGAGTTAGCAAGGAGAGAAAGAGAGAGCAGCTCCTGGGGAGTATCCACTGTACACAAAGTAATCATGTCCCGGGGTTTGGAGCTAATTGCAGCGGGAGCAGAGCCCGGGGAGGGGCAGAGGAGCTGGGCCTGAGGCCACTCTGGCTAAGTTGGCATCTCTGAGGGTCGGGTGCAGTAAGAATTCACACTCACGCCCAGCCGCAGCAGCAGAGGTGCTGGTAGGAGAGGAAAGAGCATTGGATAACGATACGTGACTAGGGCTAGAAATATTGGTTACATCCTGGGTCTGGCTTGTGACGGAGGACTGTCTCCTGAGAGCCCCCTGAAAGGAAGTGCCACTCTTGAAAGTATTGACTACTTCGATCTGTAATGGAGGAAAGAACGAGACAAGTTGCTTAAAGTATGGATACAGTTGCATAACTGACAGGAATAATCATGAAAAACAACAAATCAACCGAGCACACGCTTCTGCTTCACTTGGAACCAAGGTGTCCCTTCTCAGGGTTTTTAGAAATGATTCAAATTTTCTGTCTGGATAAAATGAGGCAGCTCCGCAGGAAGCAGTGGAGCTGCATCACTTTAAACAAGCAGAAGATTTGAAATAACAGGATTTTAAAGTTTAAACCATCATATTTAGAGGTAAATAAAATCAGCTGGAATACTTGATATAACTAAACTCCACTCTTTTTTTCCTACCGAGATTAAAATTATGCTGTTATGTCTCTCCAGGGGGAGAAAAATTCAGTCACTCAATTGGAATTTGAGGGAGGGGATGGGGATGACGCTTAACAAAACCAGAAAAACTTTAAAATTCAATATATGACTCCATTTTGTCTACAAACCCACGGTTGTACCCTAGTTTGGTTAAATAATTCTTCCAGTAAAGATAAAATAATTCTTCCAATATTTTAGCTGACTTTTTCTGTAATGAAAGTTTGTATAAATTTAGCATAGTGATAAAGAATGTTGGAGTTTTATAACTGGAGATTTAAAAATATTAATACTTTATACAGAAAACCACCCAGAAAATGATGTGGAACTGGATTGAGTACTACAGCAAATAACATGACAATTTTCTGCTTATTTTCATGTTCCTGCTGTATTCCCTGTTTGACAGATCCATCCTGAGCACTTTGGTTTTACTCCCCACCACAGAGGATGAGTTAAAAACAGAGCTGAGTATTTCAAGGCATCCTTTGGCATCAGTATCAACTCATCTAAAGCAGGCTCTGGGCACAGGGGGAAAGCCAGGGACTGGCA
This sequence comes from Phainopepla nitens, assembly GCA_013400175.1. Taxonomy (NCBI): domain Eukaryota; kingdom Metazoa; phylum Chordata; class Aves; order Passeriformes; family Bombycillidae; genus Phainopepla; species Phainopepla nitens. Next base: position 227,402 of record VXBQ01012955.1, on the reverse strand, counting down.
GGAGTGAATCCCACAAACCCTACACCCCAAAATGTCCTCTCTGTTGCACCAGTGCAACCACAACAGACAAAGCAGCAGAACATCCAGGGGAGGAATTCAACCAACTACTTGTTTGAAGTAACCCACTGTTACCAGATCATGCAACCCACATTTCTGCAGATTCCCAGCCTAGAAAAGGATAAATTGATGGTATTTTTATCAATTTAAACAGCACAAATCTTGGTGCAAACCCTCCTAAATTTTCCAAGTGGGAAGCACTAGAATGAATTTATGATTTTCTGCTGTGGTCAGTCTTAGGAATAAACCAATTTGTAGGGCTGCATCTTTAATAATATGGATGTTTTCCCTCCCTTAATCTTGTCTTTGGCCATCATTGTTTATTTTCCTGCATGTTTTTATGGGAATAGACAACCACAGCCAGCTGGAAAAGGGATCCCAGGTTCCTGCTGTGCAATTGTCACAGTCAGTTTTCCTCCACAAAGCCCAAGCAGCTGATTTGCTCTGTCTGAGCCCTGGTGCCATTTCACTGTGCACACCCTGGGCTGGGCAGCGTTCAGCAGTCCCCACAACGTTGGCGAGCTTTGGTTTTGGCAGCAGAATTACATGTCCAGTGCAAATCTCACAGGAAATCAGAGGACAGTGGGAGGTGAGTTCGCACGTGGGATGGGGACGAGGCTGAGGTTCATGGAAAAACCACATGGCACAAACCACTGGTGGCATGGCACACCAAATACTCACCTGAAACGCTCTACAAAAGTAGAATTAAATACAGATCTTGGCTTCCCAGGGTCTAACCCCGGTGACAGAGCACTCTTCAAAAGAGACCATTCAAAAAAGACTTTGAAGACTCTCACTGAGGGCATGAAATGTGTGTTTCTGTGATAAGCCCTGAGCCAAAGGGTGTTTCTAGATGTGCAAAAGCCTTTCTAACAAACTGAAAGCCTTTGGTGCAAGAGTGAAAAGATGAGGGAAGATCTGTATTTAATGGTTTCTTCAGAGAAGAAGAATTACAGCCACATAATTTGCTTTTCTCCTGAAGAAAGGAACTCCAGCTCTTCATGCATCTAATTCCTGGTGGGAGGATGACAACCTCCCCAGAATCCTAAAAGCTGAGCATACAGGGCTGTGCTCTGCCTGAGGCCAAGAAAGAAGAGAAGAACTTGGCCCAGAAGTTTATCTTCTCCAAGCAGAAAATAACAAAGAAGAAAAGACCTCATGGAAATAAACAGTGTAGTTTGAATTAAGATAGAACATTTTCATGACAAAGGAATGCATTTATTTAGAACAATTCAAGCTGCTAAAGAGGAGAAAGGAAACAAAAATTCTTAAGTTTAAAAAAATTCTAACACAGTATAGGATGCAATCATGTTTTGATTACAGACCTTTAGGTAGAGAAAAAATACTGTCCTACATTTGAGGTTTATCCATAAGGTTGACATTTTTCACACCTGTCTCATTTTTCTCTATGTTCTACACTCTAGAAGATCCAATTTTTTATGTGTGTGCAGCAAATAAAAATATCAGTGATTCACAATTAAAATAAATGAAAAATCTGATAGCAGCAGAATAGTCCTGGCAGAACAGATATTTTTTCCTGATTTTTAACACAAACCAGATTTTCAGAAGCACTTCTGTTGTCATTTATGTGAGTAGGACCCAGGTCTCATTCCCCTAATCTCCAAGCAGGATATTAACTGAAAATTTAAAAAAAGAAAAAAAAAAACTTAAAGAAAAAGCCACCTTTCTGCATGAAATAAAACAGTTTCCATTCCACTTACACTGGGCTACCACACTGTTTTCTATATTAAAAGCTACATGGAAACCAGAAAATGAGGTGCTGGCTTTTTATCCAACTTCAGAACCTCTTGCCAGGAGTGACTTTCACTGCTGGAAGGTTTGAATTGGTTCAAAAGAAAAGTTTTCATATTTTCTGCATGAAAAATTAAGGGTGAAAAATGCACTCCAGCCCCTCTGTGTGGTTTCTTAGCCTCTGAAGAGGAGCAGTCTTTAAGCAGCAGTTACCCTGTCACCTGTGTTTTTTTCAGCTTTTCCTTTTATTCTCAGAACATTCCAGGCAGTTGTTTCCCACCTGAGGCAGGTAAAGCAAACTGAATTTCAGGATGAATGAAGCAGAAGAGGAAAGAATCAGGCTAGGGGTGTAAAATTCTGACAAACTTGAGAAGTTTTTGAATCTCTTCACTTCAGAACGTTTCTATTCTCAAATGTGAGGGAACTGGAGAATCTTTCAATATACAACTAAAAGCGGTGAGATGTGTATTTTTTTTTTCTGTTTTTCACTCAGATTATGCAGTTTGGCCTGAAGGCGAACCAGGTGAACTCCCCAAAGACTGTTAGACCTGCCAAGAGGCTGGGATCAGTCTTGTCTTCCTTCAGAATGAAGAGTTTATGAGAATGGCAACAAAAACTTGGAAAAAACTGCAGAAAACTTTTGGGAAGTCCTGTCTCAGTGCAATTTCAGACTCCTTTTAGATCTTCCTCAAACTTGCATATCTAAGACAAGCTTCACCCCTCAGTGGTCATCTGAGAGAGCCTTCCAGGAAGGAAAAACTTCCATTCAGAGAAGGGGAACACATATCCATCCAGAGATTCCCTATTGTATATTTATCAGACAACAAAATACCTATATGAACAAAAGGAGGCCAAAAAGAAGATCAGAAGTCAATAGCCAGTCTCTGGCTTAGTTATGTGCATTTTTCATACAGCTTTCTTTCAAGTAAATTCATACATGTCTTCAGAGAAACAGAAAAATCCCAGTGGAAATCCCTCCTCTGGTGTCTTGGTTGAACTCTCTGTTTGAGAGAGGATGTAGACAAAAAGCTCTTTAACACTGCCAAGTTTTGTCAGTTTGGATGGGTTTAAAATGGGGGCACTCTAAGGGAGGTGTGTTGCTTATCTGAAAACAACACCCAGCCTGCTGAAGGTTCTTTGTTCCAGCAGTGAAGGCTTTGCTGGGGGCTGGGGCCATCTGTCCAATAGTGACTGAAGAGAAAATAAGGGCAAATAATCCCATGTACAGCACAAGTGTGGCAACTGGTGGTGGTAGGACAGAATGACCAATTGGTCCTGAGCCCAGAGTTTCATCCTAATCTAGAGATACAAAATGAGGGGATGCTCTACCTTCTTCTTCCACATCTCCAGGAGTGCATTAGACTGCAGAGGATTCCTGCAAATCCTCCCAAGGATGCTAAAGACATCCCAGTCTTCTTCCAGGAGCTCTTCTTTTGCTGGCCTCCTGAGAAATGTGTTACAGGGAATGAATCCACCAGGATGGGCCACACACACAGCTCAGGGACCCTCCAGCAGGGATCACATTTGACCTAAGTCCATCACTCCCCACTGCACATCTGGGCACTGCTTTGGAAGCTGTTGGCCCATTTTCTCTTTTTTTTTTTTTTTAATTATCATGCCACAGAGGTGAAATGGATGCAAAAAAAAAAAAAATCAGAGTCATTGAGTAAATAAAATGACAAGAAAAATCACTGAGGTCTCTCAGCAGGCATCCTACTAGAGGTGCTTCTACAACTAAGAGCAGAAAGGAAATACCAAGATGGATGTTAGCAAAGAGATATAATTATTGTTCATTTGGGTTTAAGTAGTGTAAAAGAATCATTTCTCTGTGAATTAAGTGGACAAAGAGATGCAGAACTAAAAGCTACCTCTCAGACTAGAGAGAGAACTGAAAGGATGTAATTTGCTTTGTGTTGCTTCAAGTGGTTTACACTCACCCCAACCAGAAAGACATCCTGACAGAAGTGCCAACAGGCAACACTCCTCCTACAGCCACCAGGGAGAAAAGAATGCACATTTAGAGGTCATCTTTCCCTGAAGATCACCTGTACCTGGGCACCTGTTTGTCACAACTGAAATTTGAATTTTCTCTAGTGATGAGTGCTCTTGACTCAATGGAGTCAAGACACACGAGCTCAAAGCTGAAGATCCGTATTTAATCACTTACCACAGAACCCTGGCAACTCCCCAGCTCCTCATCTCTCTACCAGCAGTTTCCACCCTCTTTATATCATGCTCTGCAGATGCAGCCAAGAGACCTCACTGCCCTAATTTGATTTCTTTACATCATTTTTTCTAAATTCATGGCTGCATCTTTGCCCCCCCCCAAAAAAAATCAAATTGTAAATGTAAAAAAGCAGAATGTGCTGTTTATCTTGGATGAAGACAAAAATCCCAAATCTTCTGAGACAAAAATGTTCTTTAGAAGATTCTTTCAAGAAAAAAGGATCTTTTTCTTAATTATTCACCTCTTTTTCTTGTCAGGCTCATGTAAAACACGCACATCTGATGTGGCGATATCTGTTCTCTGCTGCAAGCAGGCAGAAATACTTGATCTTTGAAAGATCAAGCAGAGCACACCTGAGTGCAATGAAACACTTCACTGCAATGGAAAACGCAAAATACTTCACATGATTTTCTTCAGCACTCCAGGACAAATTTCACAGCTCCTTAACCTGCACTATATTTAGCACTATATTTATTTGATTCAGTGCAAAGGTCTGGTATATTAAAAAATGCCATGGATTTTTGTGTTTGCCAAAAGTTGGGGGGAGAAGTTTCTCAGGAATATCATTCCTCATAGCCAACTCTTACACCTCAATATTTAATGGCTGCTTAATTCCTACTAAAATCCAGAACCACATTTTTCATTACCTAAGAGGAAAGAAAATCAATCCCTTTTAATCGTGATTGATGTGTGGCAGTGCCATAACTGAACAGATTTATTTTTTTAATCAAATTGTATGTCATACTTCAGGCTCAATTTCAATTACTCTGTTAGTGCAGCAATGGCAGCAAGAATGTATTTTTTTTTTTAGCAAATCAAGCAGTACATTTTAGAAAGCTTTCATAACATTCTGCGAGCTGACGTTGGCCAAGCAGCACAATTTCATGAGCTGTCATCACTCTAGGAGAAAAAGAACATCCAGTCACGGTATTCTCAAATCACAGATTCCTGCCTTTGCATTTATCATTTTATATTTTTTCAGTTTCTCTCTTCTGCTGCACACAGCCCCTTGGCTCAGTTCCCCTATTTTGTTTTTCATGTTTTTCCTTCAAGAACAATTAACCAGTGCCATCCTCCACACATACAAACACTGCGTGGTTTTCCCGTTAACGTTATCTTGCCTTGATCGCACATTAATCATTTCTTTAGGTGTTTTTAGACCTTGTGGGTGTTTGTTTTTAGCATACCTGGGTTTGGATTCTGTTGAGGCCCCGGAACCAGAGGATTTGTCCACGTCGGAGTTCTCTCTCTGCATGATCTATTTCTTCAACATCTTCATTGAGCTCTTCCTCAGGGACCTCCTCCTTCTCAGTGAGCCTCCCTGCCTCCTTTAAAAACTTTAGCCTACTTGTTGGGATGGTTGCAATGACCTAAAATTATAAAAAAGTACTGAAAACATAAGCCTCATGCAAGAGCAACAACATAACAATCTGCTAATTACAAAAGAGCAATCATATTTTTGTAAGATCTATAAAGGTGAGCTGAGCCGGTTCCTAACAGCACCTTACACTTGGACAACTCCATTTTAGGGCCAAGAATATTTAATTTACTGTGTGAACAATTAGCATGACTTGCTTCACTAAACCACAGTGTGGAGCAGGTTCAAGGCTGGGAAAAGTGTAACCAATAAAACAAATAGAAGATAAAACAAGATGGGAATATTTCAGTGTAATTATGTAAAGAAAACATAACCAGATTGACAGCTCTGCAATTAGAGTTTGGGTATTTGGAACGTATATGGTAACGGGAGGTGAAAATTCATTGTATCTTATGCTGATAAATCTTCTCATACTCTCTTGGTTCATGGATTCAGCCTCCATTTGTTCCAGCAGCTGGAATGTTTTTCTGGCATTTATCAAAATTGAGTCTTCTGAAAGGTGTGGATCTAGTTGTTGGATTTCTCACAGGGCTCTCTCTGACTCTGTCCTTACTACCAATAAATTCTGATTAACTTTTAACCCCTCTTCTTGTTCTGCTTGCCCACCCACGTGGTCTTTGGTAGCACCTAATATAGGAGAATAATCTTTAAAAATTGCATACTGTAGCCGGACAATGATTTTAAATCCATTTTAGTGCTACACTGTTGGGCAGTCATTTTCTCTTTGTTCTGATTCCTTGCATAAAACCAGGAGCAAATGATGGCAATTTAAACAAGCCATTACCTGGAACACACGGAATGCTTAAGGTAAATCTCCTACAAAGTAAATTATCAGACCCACTTAGCAAAAACCTGCTGCAATTTTCATTTTTGTCTTCATTTCAGCAGCAAGCAACCACAGCTGTGAAGCTCAGATGTATGAAAAATGGAGAGAGAACCAAGAGAGCTGCAGGAAAATTGGTGAGGAGAGCTTTGAAAAACTGGAATGGAAGCAGTGAAGACACATGGAAAGGTTCTGGGTATTTTCAGGGTGAAAGCAAACCTTTGAGTTTGCTGAGGGTCTCCTTGAGCTTCACATTCCACAAGGCCAGTTTTATTATCATGTTTTTAAAGATGGATTGAAAAAAGAAACCCAAAAAAACCCCAAAAACCAAAAATAACCAAATCAGACCCAGTTTCTACACTACTATAAAACCTTTTGTGAAGTGGGATTGAAAAACAAAATGCAAACCTGGAAAATTAATGGTGTGACATGAGCAAAGACAGAACAGGAGAGAAAAAGAAAGGGTAAATGCTCATCAATTAAATACTTACTGCAAGTCCTTCAGCCTCCCAGCTTTCAAACTACAATGCCAGCACTCTACAGATAGAAACTACTGGAAACTTTGGGATCTGATGAAAGGGATGGTGATAGAGGATTTTTAAGCCAATATTCATAAAAATAACTGTATTGGGTCAGGACTCTGTGTGACACACAGAATGTTCCTGTCTCGCAGCACCTCAGCCAAGCTGATGAGACTCTGCTCTAATTCTTTTCTGAAGGTGTTTACATGGCTTTTTTATTATTCATTTATTTTCTAGATCTGCCCACACAGTTCAGGACACAGACTCAATAGATGCAGATAAAGAACTAAATATTATTCCCAGAAAAATTATCACAATTTTAATAAGTGATCAATAATTCTGGGAATGGGATATGAAATACTTTAGAAAGTTTTCAGAAGAGGTGGAGCTGTTAGAAAACTGTCCCTCAAAGCACCTCAAATTGACTTCCTGGAAACTTCTCCTTAAATTCCGTTCAGAAGTGCCCGCTTTGACTCCGAAACTTGGAAATCTTGATTGCTTTTCATGGCTCACAAGAACAGTGGGTTCAGGAAATGGATTAAAAAAAAAAAAAAAACCTGATTTGTTTTGTGCTGAATTAAAATGAGTCACAGCAGCAGAGAAAAGGCTGAGACAGAAGAGAAGCATCACTGCTGAAGGAAAAGAATTCTCTCTCACTGAAGAGCTCCATGAAGAAAGGCCTTGCTAGAGACTGTAAATCATGTAAATATGGACATCATTGATTGGTTTTAGCACCCTTTTTTTTTTTTCTGCTCACTAAATGTTGACCACAAGACAGATATTTTTATCCCTCTGTATTTGCTTTCTTGTCAGTGATAGAACTGTGGAGGTGTTCCAATACCAGTTTCAATTTCATGTCTAAGGTCTCACAATAAACCTGGGGCAAGTAAAGTGGAAAAAAAATGCTGATATTAGTATTAGTTCTTGATGGTTGTGTAATAGCCATGGATAACAAAATTTAGAAGCCAAAAATTTGATCAAAGGCTGTGGGAAATTTTCAAAGCTGAATGAAGCAGTTTGCATTCTTCTCTCTCTCCCTGCTTGACTTCCCCTTTCTCCAAAAGTTGGTATGTTTTCCAAACAGTTGGAAAAAATACCCAGAAAATCCTTCCTTTCTGAGATTCTCAAACTGATTTTAAGTCTTTCTCCTGCAAGGTCTTAAGTCAGATCTCAATCTCAAGTAATAATTGCAGTAGAATTGTCTAATAGTGGTGGTTTTCAGCCAGATATGCATTAAAAGCTGTTCTGATTCTGAGCTGATTTCTAAGGAAAAATGAGGCCAAACTGTCAAAAAAAAAAAGAAGTTAATTTTTTTCCCAGAAGAGAACAAATAATCAGATTTGAAAGTAAGCATTTATTCACTACAATTGCAGCAGAACCACAGCAGAATTCAATTGCAGTGGGTAACTTCTTGACTCTTTATAGAGGCAAACTGTGGATCTATAAATCTCTTTACAGCTGAGAGAAAAAATGTAACTTCTCATTTTTCTTTTCTGCATCAGGTGGCAACAACTTAAATACTCTGTTAATGCACTTAGAAGTGAAAAAAAATTATTATTATTAAATTTGCAACCTGTGTTTGCACATAAAACAGTAACGTAGAATGTTAACAATACTGTGTCTGTGTATCACCTCCAGAGAGTTAATCCCAATTTATTTGATATCATCTCATTGCCATTTGTTTCTTCATCAATATATAATTATATATTAGCCAATGATGACAGAGGATAAAGCAGAAATTGAAAAGGATGTTAATTTAACTGCCATTTTCTACAACTGTTAAAGCAAAAAAACTTTTTTTTTTTCCCACTCCCTCTTCCATCCTTCACACACAGAATTAGGTGGATGGAGAATCACTGCAGGAATATTTTAAAGGCACTGGAACTTTTCCTAAGACAGTAGCCAGAATGACAATTTCAGCAAGGGAAGGAGTTGGTTGACCTAGAACTGGAACTTCCTTTCAGCTCCAAAACTTTGCCACATCCTACAGGAGGAATTCTGTTCCAGGGAAGGTCACAGTGCATTTGCCTTTGCTGCATTTTTTTGTGACTAAAAGACTTAAGTTGTGACTCAACTTTCGCAAAAAAGCCTAACTGAAGACAGGCCCTGGTGATAACACACTCTGCTAGAAAGGAAAGATACAGAAACTACCAAAAAAACCCCAAAGGAACAGAGGGATAAATTATCCTTATTAATAAATCTCTCCTTGAAGCTCTGAGAGAGCACCTTGGGTTTCAGTGAGGGCTGCACTGGGCACTGAGAAATAACAGGAAATAACAGGAATATTAACAATATCATAGCTTTGAATGTGCAGCTTCCTGAATGCTTACCTGACCCCACACCAGCTCTCCCAATCCAATAAATACACACCACATCCACTGGTCCAGCTGCAGGGGGGAGCAGCTGAATGGTTTTCCTCCAAACTGGACAATTACTATCTACAAAGAGAAGCACACAGGAAAAGGGGTCAATTTTTCAGGGGGAAAAGGCAACAAAACAAAGACAAACACAACCAGACCCCCCACCCCCAAAAAAAAATAAAAAAACCAAAACCAAACCAACAAACAAAAAACCCAAAAAATTAAACAACCAAAAAAAAATCGAGCCCCACAAACTTCTGCATCCCCAATTAAAAGTGAGAAAAGCCACAGCAGGTTCATACTAAAGCCCCTCAGCCTCATATTTAACATATTTAAGATGTGAGTGGTCAGGAAGAAAGAGAACAGGGCAGTCCCCATGTGCTCTCCCAGCTCCTGAGTGCTCCAGGCTGGGGATTTACTGACCCTCATCCACTTCCTTTTGGAATGTCCACTACAAGAGAGACTTTTCCCTCTGAGCAGTATTTTATTGTGTATTTACAGATGTGCATCACAGAGAGACAGAGGGTGCAGAAAGCTCCAGATCTCTTGGAGGAAGGGGCTGGGAGAGCCCCAACAGGATAACAACACACAGAGTCTGAGCAGACTGAGAAGGTTTTGCTAACTGAAAATCAGATATTATTGATATTTCATGTTAGTATTGCTGCTGCAAAATCAGGGACCTGAAATCACATCCAGAGATTTAAATTGTCCAAGATTTAAACTCATGATTTTGAATTAGCTGTTAAAGACCATCACTGTGAAGCTCTGCTCCTATCACTGCTGCCCTTGCTCCAATATTCAGTTTATTGAGGAGTTTCTCTTTTCAAATCACTGCAGCCCAAGTTCAAACTGCTCTTTCCTCCTCCCAGGAGAAAGGTGCCAATGCTGAGCTGCCACTGCAGAGCTGAGCAATAATGACAAGATAAAAATAGATTTCTAAATTATAATATCAAATAGTATCAAGTACAGGATGGATGCCAGCAAAAGGAGGGATGCAGGAGCAGAAGGAGGAATTCTTATAGAATAAAAATTTGGGAAAAATGTGTATTACTGAGATTATGTTCACTTGTGCTGGGACAGCAAACTCAGGAGAAGAACATGAGGAATCACAATCCAGGGACATCATTGCTGGGAATACTGAGCAGCATTGGGCAGTGACATTGAACAGAAGAACAGCTCAGCATCAGCTCTCTGAAGATAAATTTGTCTTTTCAAGGAGTAATAAATAATTGTAAAATGCTTTGCTGGTATGCAATTAAAGAATTTCTTCTGTAAAAACCTTCATTTTTTTCTATTTCTCTTGTATTCTATTTCTTCTGTTTCTTTCTATTCCTTCAAACCAACAACTTCTATTAAAACCTTCAATTTCCTCTATTTCTCTTGTATTCTATTTCTATTTCTTCTATTTCTTTCTAATTCTTCAAATCAACAATTTCTTCTATTAAAAACAATATCAGTGATTGTTGTCATTATTGTACATGCTAAGATTAATTTAAGAATTAACCTAGTTAATTCTTAAAGGATCAAAATTTCTTAGTTTCATTAGTGTGGCTAGATAACATTTTCCATTATTAGTACTTGTTTTAATTGAGAAAATACATGAAACCAGGTGATTTAAATGGGTGTCCTGCAGCACTTAGATTTAAAATTGAAAAAAAATAGGAAACACAGAGCAGCAAAGGGCCAAACAACTCAGGGTGGGTTTGTGATGACCAGTGAGTGGTTCTGTGTGGATGCTGACAGCCTGGTCATGGAGAAAGAAACTCAGTTTCCCAGGCAGTCCTGACAAACTGTCCTGGGAGGCTGTGAGAAAGGGCAGAAAGGAATTGCAAACAATGCTCTGCACCTGCTGTTTGTACGTGTCATAGGATGTCTGTCTCAAGGTGTTTTGGAGAAGTTGTTTTCTTCCTTCTCACCCTGGGCTGAGGGCTGTCTAACCTGTTAACCAATACCACTCTAGCTAACGAGCTTGTCTGTAAAAGTTGGGTTCTTTCTTAATAAACGTTTGTAGAGGAATTCCTCCTGGAGCAGGGACACGGAGTGTTTTTGCAGAGGTTGGACAATCCAGCCTTGTCCAAACTCCAGCCTAATTGGGGCCTGCAGAGGCCTGTAAAGGCCTGAGTTGTGACGCAGTTGAAATTAGTTTAATCCATGTTTTCTGTAAGTATGCCAGTTATAGAGTGTGTTAGAGACAGGTTGAGAAAATGAGCCAATTAGGCAGAACCTTAGTGACAATTGGTATGTAAACTATTTTATCGTATATAAGAGATAAGCACAACAAATAAACGGGATTTTGCCATTTTCACTGCATCA
>VXBQ01012955.1:173373-214266 GCA_013400175.1 Phainopepla nitens | reverse complement strand
TATATATACACACCACAGCCTGACAAGACCAGACAGTGAATTCTGGATTTCTGATGTCTCAAAGACATTTACTGTATGTTCAAACACAATGAATTTCTTAAAGAAAAAAAAAAAAAAGATAATAATTTGATGTGCTGGTCTCTACAGAAACCTCCTACAAAAGAAAGGAAGTATTATTTGATCAAAATAGAAATAATTCTCATTAATTTGAAATTTAATTATGGAAGCACTGAGTTTTGCACATCATGTCACTGCAAAGCTGAGCCTTGTGGACTTTAGAAAGGAAAAGAACTGTTTCCAAGGCTTATCAGAAAATTGTCTGGGATGTGTCACTCAAAGTATGCAGTTTTCCAAAGACACACAGGAGCAATTAGAATAGGGGGGAAAAAGCCTGGTTTGTTTTTAATCTGGCTCAGTATAAAGTATTTTAAACCATAAAACTCATCAAAAAGCCATTCTAACTGCCCATAAAGTTCACAGAGGTTCTTGTTCCAAAATTCATATCACGTGAATTACCAACAGTTTCTTCACTTGTTTTAAAGAACCTGAAACTCCAATATCCTAATGCAGACATTCTCAAAATTCCCTGTAAATCTAACAATGTAAGGGACCACCTCTCCTCAGAAACCTGGCAGTTCTTTTGGTTTAATTCCACTGTGAACAGATCATCACCTCCTCTGAGCATCCCAAATAAGCTGCCAGATGGCCATAAAGTGGACAAGGCTTTCACAGTGGAGCTCAAAAACCTCCTGAAAACAATAAATTTACATTTGCAGCTTATCTGGAAGTCTGTATATAAGGAAAAAACTCTGAAAGACAACACATGTGATTTAACAGCAAGTACAAAGGGACAAGAAGACAGTACACAATTGAAAAAATCATCTGTCCTTTGAGAGAGTTCAGCTATTATTGTGGAGCACCAGAATCTATTATTAGCTCCTACTATTCCCTGCAGCAAGAAACATTTCTCCTCCATCCCTCCCCTCTCCAAAATACAACCTATAAAAAGCATCCATTGCCAGCAAAGCCTGAAGAAGAATCCAGTAATCCAATAAATTAGACTTTTTGCCCCCTTTTAATATCCATTCCAGAAATTAAATGTCAAAGCAGAGTGTTATTTGTATCACTTAATGCTGATTACTTACTTTCCATACCACTTAAGATCAACATTATTTCTGGACTGTGGGCAACACTTTGCTCTCGGTAAAATGGATCTTGATTTTTATTGTGGTTTGTTCTGTGTTTTTTTTTTTTTTTAATTTGTTTTTACATCCCTACTCACCACGACAAGTCTCACAATGAAATTTCAGCATAAGAGCAGCAGGATGGATACTATTACAGCATAACCTTCTATGCTGTGTTTTGATATAAACTTTTGCCAAAGCCCAAACCTGTATTTTGTGAGGGAGAAAAAAGCTCAGTGAGGCCATTCCCAAGGTAACAATATATGGAAAGTGACTATAACATTGATGCCTTAAGTTTTAGCTTTTATATTTTTCAGAATCTGTGCTGGTTTAGTGTGCAGTTCTGGGCTTCCCATGAAGAGTTGGTGAGCTCTCTGCACAGAGCAGGGAGACAAAACAATTCCTTTCTAGTTTAGGACCAAAGACAACTGATATAAATTTTAGGCCCAAGAGTGGAAAACAATGGTGAAGACAAGAGAGAAAAACAGGGAGGATGGAGCTTCATAACCTGAGGCTGCAATTGGACAACTAACTCCAATGTGCTGATGGACCAAAACCTATCAAAGTGTGAGGCCTCGTGCCCGGGGATCCACTTTGTGCCCATTTGTGGGTTTGCCTTGGGTGCAGCCCCAAGGGGTTCCTGCACTGCCCAAGCTGGATCCTTTCAACAAATCCCTTTTCACTCCTTTTGCTCTCTGTTGCCTCTGTTCCAGCTCAGCCTTTCTAGGCATCAACATGACACCTGCTGCGCTCCCCGTCCCATCAACCCGGATAATGAGGGCAGACAATAAACGCTCATTAATTCATTACATTTAAAGCATTTTGACACTTTGGCCACACGACCCAGCTGCTCGTGAGCTGAGCACCGAGTGTGGGCGAGCTCCTCACCGACAAAGAGCAGGGTGAAGATGAGGGTGAGCTGGTAGACGGCGTGGCCCAGGATGTTCTTCATCATGGTGCGGGAGATGAGCGGCTTGTTGCGGCCGTAGGGCTTGCGCAGCAGCAGCGCCTCGGTGGGCGGCTCCGTGGCCAGCGCCAGCGAGGCAAACGTGTCCATGATCAGGTTCACCCACAGCATCTGCACGGCCTTCAGGGGAGAGTCCTGAGGGGAAAAATCATAAGTTTCGTATTTCCCAGGAAAAGCCTTGCTGGGGGCTCATTTTTCCGATGGGACTGAGAAATCCCCACACTGAGCTGCTGGGACCCTTCTTCTGTTCCTTCTGCAGGACCAGGAGCACAATGATCTGAGCAGAGAGAAATGATCTCCCTGCAAGCATTGAATCAGCACCATTTGCAACCACAAAACTCATACCAAGCACGACAGTAACTCTTTATAAGGAAGGTTCTTTATTAGAACTCTTTCTAACTCTTTATAGGGGCACCTATTGCAATGCTCTGCGTTCCTTCATGCATCGTGCTTCAATTTCCAGCTGAATTTAGATATAACTAAAGAATCCAATTTTCTCTCCTGGAAGAAAAATTATATTGAAACAGATTAAAAAGTAACATTTCCTCTATACTAAAACCTACCTGTTTTTTTTTTTTTTGTTTTGGTTTTTTTTTCAGACACAGATTGAAATTATTAAAAATTTATGGAACAATTACAGGGATATTTTGATACATTTAGCAGTAAGATCTTTAACAGTAGTGACATAATTAAAAAAAAAAGCCTGATATTTTGATACAAAGATAATCTGAAACCTATTAAGCTACATGAAATGTGCAAAAGCAAGACAACCTATCATTTTACTGGTAAAAGGAAAGCATATTTGGAACTATGGAAATGGAATGAAAATCCCTAAATATTGGTATTTGATGCAGGCTGTGGTTTCTGAAGCAGCTCTCCAGTCACTAGAAGGAGCTCTTTCCTCACACAATCCCGTGAAGTCTGTGGTCATAATACAGAGGACTTTAGGTCATGTTTAAAAAACCCAAAATTAACTAAATAAAGCAAATTTGCAGAGATCTCAGGAGGCTGCTGGACAACTCTTACTAAGTTTTGATGTGTAACTCACTGAGGCAGCTGTGAGGAGAGAGAGATGTTTCAAGGAGCCAGGGGAGGAAAAACATAAAAAAAACCAAACTCCTGTGCCTTTAGACTCTGTATAAAACAGGCAGCATTAGCAAGGTCTGCTTCCTGTTCCAAGCAGACCATTTTTATGAGGGAAAAAAAGAATCACCAAAGTAATAAGGCATCAACATGACAAATCTCATCGTGAAATTGAGTTACTCTGCTGTGTGAAAGCTGGAAGGGGGAGCGCTATTTTTATGAATTTCATTACTGTGGTGCTGCAGCAGCGAAGCAAAAAAACTGTAGAGGACAGGATAGAAACCAAGGCAAAGCCAGCAAAACTCCCAGAGAGCCCTGCCAGTTTCTTCAAAGGGTTAAATGCTCATTTTTAATGAAATGCCATAAAAGAACAAGGGCCAACACAAGGGCATTCAGTATCCCAAGGGCTGATAGAAAACAAGAGTAGCTGTTTTGGTCTCTTCAGCATCTGGTTTAGATTCAAACTCTCCCTTGAGATAAAATATTATTTCCCTTTAAAAACACATTTTTTAACACATTTACACAGATTTTGATGCATTTCATTTATTAAATTAAAAAAAAATGGCTTATTCAGAGGGATGGAGAAAAGCAACCTCTCGTTTGTAAGACTTCGAGGGTGGGTTCATCATGGCAAGGAGGACAACCAGCATTAACAGATTCTTGACCTCTTGGTTATGGGCTGCATTAACTGGGCTTATCTGGAGAGCTCAGCTCACTCACTTGAAATGCAGCTGCAGAAACAGGAAATGTCTTTGTCTTTAGAGGTGGCTAAAAATCTAAAAGTGATCAGGATAAACTTCATCCCAGATGGAGATTTCATCCATTTTTATTAGCACTAATGGCTCCAACAAAGAGAGCACTTGCAGTAAAAAGCAGTTTATGGCTGGGGCTCACAGCCTCTCGATGGGACACAGGTAAAAAGGAAAACATCTTTTCTGCTGAAGAATGTTCCTTGTCATGTTTTTGCCTGTCTCATTAATAAGTTTGAGCAACATTCTCTGCTTTGATCTGTTACAATAACTCAATTTCCGCTTCACACGCTGAATTCTCTGTCAATAAAACCAAATTTCCCTGTTACATTTAATAGATAGAATCGGAGATTCAGGTGTCTGTCAGAGGCTGCCACAGTCCCAGCAGAATGGAAAAGGCAGGTTATTTCAGTCTCTAAATCACACAACTGTAATTGGCAGTCATCAGTTTTGGCAACAAGATGTTCTCACCATTTCACACTGCCAATCACCTTGGGTGGCTGTGGTGCCCCCAATAATTATCTATTATTGGCTGTGCTACACTGCTCAGCCGAGTGTGAGAGCTCATTCGAGGCTGAAGCCAAAACATTAAATACACATTAGTCTGGGCAGGCAGTGGAATGAAATTTCCACTGCAACTCTATCTGATTTCTGATTAGTTGGTGGAAACTGAGGAAAATACATATCAGCTAAGGAGCTTAGGCTCCCACTGCAGATTTTAGTCACTTATGCAAGTGGGATGCAAACCAACCTTCTTTTCTCTGTGTTTTAGCCACTTACTGACCAGCCAATAATTCTTAATTCCCTCCCTGAAAACTTTGGGGATGTGAACCACCCAAAATCACCACCTATTCATCAAATTCCTTTCACTTGACCTTGGAATAGGTTACCCTTGGCCTAGAGGTAAAAGGAAAATGTCCCTTAAATCAAGTGATATTACACTTCATCTTGGAAACACTTAAAAGTACAAATCGCCAAAGGCTGGAAATAAACTACAAATCTTTTGTGACATGCAGAGCCTCACAAATTTTAGAGCTTGTTACTTTTGATTTAGATGACAAGCTGCAAGGGAACAAAAAGGTATTTTCACCCTTACCTCTTTACCCCCGTTAGCCACAGGACACATGCTGAGATTCATAAAAATGAGCATTTCTGGGAGTTACCTTTCTATACATTAATGCAAAAAAAGCCACTGTGCTGCTGCATCACACTGTCTGCTAATTGTATGGAAGTGGCATCCTCAATCCCATTCCCATGCCTTGCCAAAACAAAGCTAAACAGTACAAACTTTGATTTTATATTGCAGCTTTTTCAAGTTTGCCAGCGCTATTATTTTAGAATTTGCCAAGTACAGTTCTGCAGTAAAACAGTATAACCATGTAAATTACTGCCTTATACATGTAAGTATAGATCATCCTCATTTTTTTGAACAAGACCTGTAAAAACAATCAATGATTCATGCAGCAGTTCATTGCTACAGTGCCTTTTAATTAACATTTAATTTTCCAAACATAATGTCCTATGGAGTCACTGTTTTCAGCTCCTAATGTCTGCTGAAACATTAAGTCTCTCTCAAAGTGCAAGAATAATAATTTGAATGTAAAATGTTAAAACACAGCCTTTGTCTTCCCTTTCTTCAATGCAACCTTTTTGAAGAGTTACAATTGCCTCAACAGTTGGAGCCACAGAGCGAATCTGGCGCGGAGAGAATCCCGCTCACTTCATGGCTCCAGTAGAAAACTGTTTCCGTCTGACTGAGCTGCATTTTAAAGCCTTCATGTTGTTCATAGCCAGATCTCTTTGAGCAGCCCCAAAGGTGATGAGCTGGGATCCTCGGGGTGCTGTGGGTTTGCTGGGGACAGGGAGCAGGGTGAGCCTGTACAGAGCTCTACAGGACAGCCAGAGATGTGGAGCAGTGACTCACTGCAAGCACAGAACTCACAAGAATCGTAGGCAGAGCTCCAAAGAACCACCCTCACTGAATCAGTCAGGGGCTCTGCAATGCTCTTATTCAGAGAATGAAGTCAGAATATAAAAGTTTGTAACTCATAAATCCACTGGAAAAACAAAGGATGGGTTTAAGCTGAGGCAGTGGCTGCAGAAGAGGAAGGAGAATTCTACCCTAACTGGTCAGGACCTCCACACCCTGCTCACACTACAAGTGTGCAGTGGGCACCACAGGGAAGGCAGCCAGAGGGAACTGAATTAGATTAATTAAAAATAAGGTGAACGATCCCTGCTCAGCTGCACTGAGCCACACAAATCTCTCTGGGAGTACCCAGAGGTGTGAACCCCTCCGGGGTCTGTGCACACAGTACCCAGAGCTAAAACCAGCCCTGCACCCCAGACTGAGGGCTCCTGAGTCAGCTGCCCACCAGAGGCTTCTGCAGGCTCTGTTTTCCTGCATGACCCAGATCTCAGAGCGCCTTACGTAATTACAGACTCACAACGCACAAGTTCATTATTAGCTGAAAATTCCGATCTTGTGGCTTATAGATTGAGCTGCTGTAAACTGAAACAGGGCTCCATGTAAGTGAGATCCCTTGGAGGGCTGCTTGTGGCAGCAGCTGTGCTGAGCTTGTCAGCAGGTGACACTGGATCTGTGGTTCTTATGCTGCTTAGAATATGGTTGCTGTCACCTTAACATGACTTCGTGCTGGGAGCCAGGGGAGACAAGAGAAACAACCATTTGCATTGGTCCTGTGCATAATAAGTTATTTGACAGCCCACTGTTTGTCCTGCATGAGCTTTATCTGGCACTGGAGCAGCACAGAGGGTCACAGCCACTTTGTACACATCACTATCTACTGAAACAGCAAGCCAGGACAAAACAGAAATCCTAGATATGCCAGATATTCTCTAACAGCAGCATCTTCTTGAAGCAGGCATTGGGTAGATGAAAAATAAAATTTTATTTGCTTAAAATTAACAGAATTAAACTAAGCAGCAGTTCCCTGAAGTGGAATTGGCAAGGACCCTCACTTCATTAATCTATTTGAGGAAAAAAGCAGCAGATTATTAAAATGGCCACTAATGGTCCTGTGTTCTGCCCAGTGTTTTTCTTAAGCCTCTCCATGGGCCTCCTAAGGTGCTCTGGACCAAACAAATCATCTCCTGCGTGGGCAATGCACTCTCTGGGTGCCCCTTGGAGGGCTGGCTTCACTCCCACCACACTCACACAGTCATTAATTAATTCATTAATACAGAATTGCTGTGGTTTCCCTTGGAGTCCTGCAGGGAGATGACCACATCCTCATATTTACATGTACACCAGAGCAATTTCAGGATCAAGATTGAATAAAATTAAGCACATTAAGTTGCAAAGCACAAGCCAAGTGCTAAAAAAAGATTAGTCCAAGCAAAGATTTTATTATCTTTGTAGTTCCTTTGAGCACAACCAAAAACAGTAGCTGAGAGTAAAGGCAGCTTCATCCTGAAGCATCCCAGCGTGCTGCCTCCAAACTGCAGAACAGATTATTTGAGAGGTGGCATGAGGAAAAACAGAACAAATTTTATTGCCTACAGATAATTTTTTCTCATTCTAGATATGAAATGTCACCAAAAGGACAGCCAGTGTAATGTACATTAACCTGAATATTAGTTATGGACTAATATTCATTATTCATTAACATGAATATTAGTTATGGACTGAAGTTATATTCTGTGTGTCAGAGAAAGCCATACTGACCACCTAAATCAAAGGAAAACTCAGTCCAGTGTGGACTGTCTTCATTTTGAAGGTCACAGGAAGCTGTGCTGCCTTTTGGAAACTATAGATTTAAGCTCTGCTTGTTTGTTAAAACATCTTAGACTAAAACATCTCAGTCAAAATCTTTCAGTCAGACCTGTGCACAGTTCTGCAGATTTGCATGTACATGTGTGCACCTAGACTGTTTCAGGCAAGATTTTTTTGCTGGAGTCCTGTACTTTGTGCTGGAGCTATTTTCATAGCAACCCGAGGGTACAGCATGTTCCCAAGTGCAATTTTTAGCAAAGCTTTCAAGCCAAACAGAATGTCCTTTGGCTGGCTGGAGTCAAAGCCTACAACAATAATGTGCATTTGTGAGGCAAAATCCTTCTTGAATGAGACAGGACCGGGAGCAGCTTGAGATTATTCACACTGAGTGTAAACAGTGGCAAAGGACAGAACTGCTGCCCTTCTGCTTCCATTTCCACTTCAGCTTCTCCCACACCTCTCCCTTGGGTTTGCATCTTTACTGCCAATGTAAGGAATTCCACAAGAATCTGCTTGCAAAGCAACCCAGGAGTTCCAGGAGGTGTCCACTAAATCCTGTGAGCAGGGACAACAGGCCCAGGGATGCTCTCACAGACCTCTGAGGCAAGAGAAATGCACTGGGCCTGATCCTTCTAGACGCCAAAGAAATGATTCAAAGGATGAAAAAAGCTGCAGAATTAAACAGGGGAATATGCCTGTACTGATAGTACACTTCACATCCACTTAGACTCGATTTCAAATAGTCCTAGCACTGATCCAGCAATGTTTAACCTGTTCAGGGACAAAAAATTATTTGGGTAACAAATAGAATAAGTTTCCCTTTGTGCTGTCACAAAACAACTGAAGAAATGCTGGGCATTGACCAAGAGATTTCACCTTAAACAAATGTTTATAGTCAGACACTGATTGTCAATTAAATCAGTTCCAGTGATGGTGCTGTCCCCACCCTGCTGTCAGCACCGTGTTCTGGCTGGTTTTGTACCACTTGTAAAAACCTCCCAGAGTTTCAGTCCTTACTCCTGGTGTTACCAGCAACAATCATTTCACAGCTGGACATTTTCTCAATATGCTGGAAAATATTTCCAAAGGGAAATTCATCCAACTTTGCTGCAACACCTCGAATTTTGTCCCTCAGCACAGGCTCAGTGGTGACAGCAAGGGACATCCAAGGCCCCCCAGTGCCAGCCAGGGCTCAGGAGAAGTTTGACCTCATGGGTTTGTTAAGGTACCTGGGTTTCTGGTTGCAAGGATCAATTCCATGATTCCAATGTAAGTTTAGCCTGGAGCAGAGCTGATGACTTATTCATTGCTTTGCTCAGGTGTGCCTGGGCTGAAATGTACCTGCTGAAACAGGTATGGGCATCTGGCTGATGCACCATGAGGGGAGCATCAGCTTTCCCACAGTGCATCCCAATCCAGGTAGGCATTTTGTGACAGCACCTGTCTGCAGCATCTAACATATACATTCTTTTGGGGACTGGCAGCACTAAAAAATCAATTTTATTATTTTCTCATTAAAACAAAAAACCTTACACTGTACTGCATATATCCTGTTTACTCTCTAGAGAAAAAAATAATTTTATTGACCAAAAAATTATAATTTGAGAAAAAAACGTGTTTGCTTGGAGATATACTTCTTGCAAATGACCTGGACATGTTGCATGTGCACCAGGATTGCAATGAGGGATTAATGGAGTGGAAGAGAGGTCTAAGTCCAACCCTATGTGTCATTTAATTGGTTTTTCATCTGCATCTGGAATTAAAAATAACTGCCTGAAAGCAACAAAATAATTTTATCAGTCAAAAAAATTTGGGTTGTCAGCGCTGCTGTCTTCAAAATAACCTCATTCCATAATGGGGAAAAAAAAAAAGTATTTATTAGTAAAGTATTCTGAGAGGAAAAGGCAAATTCACATAACTTGCTGCTTTCCCAACCCATGATGTGTTTTGTTTGACCATCACAGGCTCAGGGATGACAACACTGAAGGAGGCAAAAAAGCTCCTAAAAGCAAGTTCCTTTGGGAAAAAAGATGGATTAATCCAGCCTGATGTCAGCAGCTCTTTAACCCTCAGCAGCCTGATCCTTTGAATGCCAAGGAGACTTTCCAAAGGTTTTGATGGCATGACAAGTTTTTGCCTTTTCTTTTATGCATCTTTTATGCATTTGCAGTGCCCTTAGCATGCATACTTGTAATTCCTTAAGTCTGATAATATAACATAGTCCTGATATTCTATTAAACCAGAAACCCAAATATCCTAAAGACCTTGCAGTTAGAGACCAGAAAGCCTTACACTGTCTTGAAAAACCAATGTCTCCTCTAAAATCCATCCTGTAAACTAAGGTTAGGCCCACCCAGGAAAAAAATACTTCAAGATAAAAAGATACCATGCTATTCACTCAAGCCTCTCATTGGGGCATCTTGTTAGATTTGCTAATTTGCAAGGTCTATAAAAATTGTGCACGTGATCTGTCGTGTGTAGGCATTTCAGCGTGCTGCACCTTGGTGAAGAGTTACACATAAAAATCCTTATCAAACACCAAGGCAAGAACCCTTTATCCCTTAACTGTGTCTAGCTGTTAATTTCAGGACCAAGGAAAAGGCATCAGTTCACTTGCTGTGTGGCAAGCAGGAATCAAATGCCAAGCAGGAATCAAATGCAAGCCCTACTCATCGGGAGTGACCAGATCCTGGCAGGGTCCTGGCAGGATCCCGGCAGGATTCAGCAGGATTCCAGCAGGATTTCAGCAGACTCCCAGCAGGATCTCAGCAGGATCCCGGCAGGATTTCAGGAGGAATCGCTCACCTGGGTGATGCAGGCACCAGTGAAGGCCACGATGACAGCCACAATGTTGACAGTGAGCTGGAACTGCAGGAACTTGGAGATGCTGTCGTAGACGTTGCGGCCCCACATGACGGCCTTGACGATGCTCGAGAAGTTGTCGTCCGTCAGGATGATGTCCGAGGCCTCCTTCGCCACGTCCGTGCCAGCGATGCCCTGGGGAAAGGGATTGGGAATGAGATTCCCTGCTGGACAGCACAAATCTCTGTAGTCAAAGCCCACAGATTTTTATATTTCCTGGAATTTTGCTAATTTGGCCTGGTTCTGAAGTGAATTCGGCCTCAGAAAAGGGAATTGACAGAGAGCAGAGGAGTTCATGTGGTGATGGCTCTGAGTGTTTTATCAGCTTAAAGACTGCTGATCATCTCAGTTGTTTTTGTCATTGATGATGTTTTTTTATTATCCATGAACAGGATTGGTAACAAAAATGAGAATTATGTGTCTTTGTATATAGTCAGAGTACTCATGGAAGACACCTTTCCAATTAGTGCTGGATTTTACCACAGCAAAATAGAACTCCAGTGTTGTGAAGAAAAAGTTCATTTTTCTCTATGGGCACAGGATTCTGCATAAAACCCATAATTAATTAGACAAAATCCTGAAGTATCAAAACAAGCAATACCAGCAAATCGAAGCAAATTCAAGGATTCTGAGTCAACATAACTCATTCCCACCAATATATTCCTTCACTGACAAGTAATAACTATGCAACTTCCCATTTAATGAATGGAAAAGCCCCTACAGCAAATTCATAATGGCACAAACATCGAGATTATACCATTGCAAAGCCAACATCAGCTTTTTTAAGTGCTGGTCCATCGTTGGTTCCATCCCCAGTCACAGCTACCACCTGCCTCTGTTCCACCTGTGTGCTGTCAATAATACCTGCAAAAAATGGAAATATGGGGGGTGTTTACAAACATTTATGGGCAATAGCTAGCAAGATAAAATGTTCCTGTAAAAAAGCAGGGTCTGTATAATACAGATTGGATAACACCACACAATTTTACAGAGATTAAAAAGGCTGTGATGAAAGCTGTGGCATCACCACTGTCCACTACTGAACATCAGCATTAGAATTTACATGGGAAGTTCTGATCCTGCATCATCAACACATCAACAAAACCTGCACAGGCTTCAAAGGGCATGAGAGCAGCTCATTATGTCCTTTTGGCAGATTCCTGCTATTTAAAGTTTTGTGTCACAGCCCAGCACTGATCAAACATCCATGGAAAGGTTTTGCCAAAAACTTAAATATATGTTTGGGGCTCTCCTAAACTGGGACCCAGCTGTAATATCAGCTTTTCAAAGAGGCCTTCTTAACCTAAAGGCAACAAAAGTCATTGATGAATTTTATTTAGCTGGAGAATTTTAGCAGCCATGTTCAATTCTGCCAAACAATGATTAAGGAGATATAAACTCATTCTTTAAATTCTGGTACCAAGCATTTTAATAAATAGATATAATAAAATCATTTCTACTTTCATTTTGAGATCATTTGAGAGAAATGAAAAGCACTTTTCACTTGGTGAATCAAGTTTTTCACACAACAAAGGTGCAGGGAATTATTTCCACTTATGCAGATAGGGAGAGTCAGGAAAATAATTAAGAATTTTCCAGAGGCTGCAGAAGCAGCCCAGGTCTTTATAGGATGAAGATCATTCACCACTCATGTTTCTATTTCCATGTCAGGGCCCATTTGAGTACGAGTCCAGAACACAGGATTGTTGTGTAGGATACAAGAACACCTTTCCATATTTGATAACCAAGGGAAGGGAAATGACAGAATTCCTTTTGCTAACACATTTTGCACAAAGTTGTTCCCTCCAAAAACAATTATCCAAACCTACCCAGTTTGAAAAGCTTTCACTCTGCTCTGAAAAAAAAGATCCCCTCCCATATCAGATAACCAAGGAGAAATAGGAAATTGCAGATTACAGAGCAATAGCTGCCTCTTGGCAAGGTTCAGGCTTATCAGGCACCAGAAGATTGCAGTGCCCTGTGCAAGCAGTTAGTGCCCTGTACTTTTCAGACTTATGAAAATGAGAAAAAAAGCCCTATTCACTTGCCACTGGTAGTATGATCTCAGAAAAATGGCAATTACTCTGATAAGATCTTACAATTAGAGCTTTCAGTTTGTTGGGGTGATTTGCCTTTGGTGTTACTAAATAAACAGGAACATCATCTGTCACTACTGTTAAAAGCCTTTACTTGGTCTTGTTATTAACACATCCTTTGATGTTAAATTAATAGTTTAAGCTCTTGAAAAAAAAATCATTAAAACCTCTGGCTCATTAAGGTATTAACTGCTCCAAAGAAGTCGATAGTATCCACTCACAACTGGGTTCCAAGTGGGAGCACAACCCAAATCAAGTTGAAGAGGCTGGAACAAATGATCTCCTAGTAGAGATGAATGGATATAAATAGTGACTGTGCTGATGACTGTGCCACCAGCTGCCCTCCGTCAGCCAATTCCTGGGTGCTGCCAAGTCATTCACAAGGTTTAGGAGACACTTTTAGCCCAAAGAAACCAAACTATGCAGCCAGGATGAGCCCAACATTGCCCAGAGGACAGACCTGAATGCAGCCATGGAAAACCAGACATAAAAAGGTCTCAGGTATCATTGATGCCTTAAGTTTTATCTTTCATATTTTCCAGATTCTGTGCTGTATGAATATATAACTCTGAACTTCATATAAATTGTTGGCAAGTTCTCCTCACAGCTCAGTCACACAGAACAATCCTTTTCCAGCCCCAGAACCAAGGACACCGTGGCAGCTCCAGGCCCAAAAAGTGCAAACAGAGAATTGAGGAGAGCAAGCTGGGAGGATGGGACTGCAGAACATGAAGTGGAATTGGACAATTAATCCAATATGTGATTAGACCAAAACTTATAAAAGTGTGAAAATTCATGACCTGGGATCCATTGTGGGTCCATCTTGGGTGTAGCCCTGGCCAGGCTCTTGTACAGCCCAGGGTGGATTCTGTGAAGGGCTTTTAATAAATCCCTGCTTTATTCCTTTAACTCTGTCCAGCCTCTGCTCCAGGGCATCAGCAGCAGCACCTGAGCCTCAGACCTTCCCTGCAGTGCCCACTGGGAGTGCCACAGGAAATATGTGGGATTCTGGGGCTGGATTTCAGTGCTCCCCATGGAAGGGCTCTGCAAAACTCCCCTCTATATCAGACAAATTTCTAAAATGGAGCAGCAGCAATATTTGGGATTCAGAGGATTTATCACAGCTCTGCCAACACCCCCTGTCTTCTGCCTGCTCTTTTTAATCTGCTCCTCCTCCCTGCTTCCTCACATTGCTGAATGTTTGCCTTCTTTCCAGCATGTGCCGCCTTCCAAACACATTAAGGTTTGTTTTTAATATTCTGTTAATGGCTGTGATAAGGTTTCACCTCAAGAATTTTCTTCAGTGCTGAGAAATGTGCACAGATAAAATTCACAATGTGAGGAGACCAAAGAGAAGAAGGATGCCCAGGAAGGGCTCTCCCTCTGCAGTCCTGAGCTGTGGGGATCATGAACCTCTGGTGTGATCAGGGGAAAATGTGGCTGAGGGCATGAGCTGACAGGCTGCCAGTAAAGAGAACATTCCCTGGCCTTTGCACTCAGTCCAAGTGCCTGGAAAGAAGCTCCTGTATTAATTAATCATGATTAACAACCAGGAAATTTCTTCCAACTATACAGCTTTACTCCAGTTGAATGTTTATACACAGAATTTTAATAAATACAGGTTTTCATGGTGAATTCTTCTCCTCTCAGCAAAGCTTCCTGCCAAAACAGCCTTTGCTCTTTCATTGTCCTCCTCCTTCATGTTGAGCTGTTTGGCCATGACTTTCTTCTGTCAGAAAGAATTTCATTCAACAGCTCCAGGAGCACACCTAGAGCAGAACATGTCAGTGTGCTCCACACAGGGATCCTGCTGATGTGGCAGGAATTTGGTTAGGAAATTTGGGCAGGAATTTGTCCTGTGGCTTGCACAAGACACAAGTTTCTCAGAGCAAGTGGCTTGTTTCAGATGAGGGCAAAAATCAGATTTAAAACAACCATGCAGAGCTGTCAAGAAGGGCTCTAAATGCATAAGCCTGCTATAAAAAGTACAAAATACAAGATACAAAACTGAAATATATCCTACATCTCTCACCTTCCTCCCGTTTAACACTAATAAGAATTAAATTGAATCCACTCAGGATAATAACTTAGGGAATATTAACCAACAATGTCTCTTCTGCATCTGTGGCTCAGCTCAAACCCATCCCAGTCAGCCCCAGGTTCTCCCTTTGTCACAGGAGAAATGCTGCTTTATTTAAACCATCCTTGCTTGCCACCCTTCGAGTTGCATCAGTAAGAAGCTCCTGGGAGAAAAAGAAAAAATCCTGGCTTAGGGACTTCTTTCTGTCTCAACTGCTTAAAACAGGCAGGAAAATTCAGCTGCAGTTGAGGATTTCAGAGCTGAAGCCCAGTTCAGGGTCAGAGAGGCAGGAAAGCTGATCCTCCCACAGGCTCACACAGACTTGTGTTTCTTTGACAAGCTAAACATAGGTACAGACATGTTTTTTCATAAACACCTCCTCTTCAGGTTAGTTTTTAATACTTCCAAACTTCTGGAAGCTCCCTGTTGATGTAACAAGAATTTGCAGTCTCTCTGAAGGAGAAAGCTCAAGTTTATTTCGGTTACATGCTTAGGTACCTGCCTGGGTAGAAGTTTAAAGGTTAATATAAAAATGTGCTATATGACATTGCAGACAGCATTGGGAATTCAGTGAAAATTCCTCCTCAAAGTTCAGGATATCAATTAATCAATTTTCTGTGTTTTTATTCTTCTACCCATCTCGTGGTTTACCACATTAATGAGGTTGTGAACATACTACATGCCATGCAATAATAGATGAAATATTTTAGTAATGAAGGGTAATTATAAAAAAAATATTTTCTTCTTGAAGTTCTCTTTCTGTTTGATAACAAATTAGCCCTACATGAGAATATTTGTTTTTAATATCACCAAAAAAAAATTCCAGTCTAATTTAAATATATTGGAAGGCACCGCTTCTTTAATTGGTAAACTGAGTATTTCTTTGATCTTTTTATACCTTCTGATGATATTTCCCATCAGTGTTAAACAGTTGTTTCCCACAGTGTTTTTAAAAGATAAACTGACAATTTAGAATTATTTCAGCAATGGCACTGTAACCTCACATCAGTATAAATGATATATGCTTTTACTTGTTATATTTTGAAATAGAGTTTAAAAAAACATTAAATAACACCAACAGGTTTCTTAAAACCCATCCCAAACTGTATTTCAGTGGGACTGAGATTTTGGTTTCACTGAAGCAGTTTGTGATAATGAACCACTCTGATGGGTGTTTTTCCAATCTGCCTCTACTTCAAAGCCATAAATATTTGACTGCAAGTGTCTGCCCAGGCTGAAATGCTGAACCATGCCTTTCTCTGCTCCCTGAGCAGCAGTCAAAACAAAAGTGAAAAATAAAAATGATCCTTTTGCTGGGTGGGATTGTGCTATGTTAAGGAGAAAAAAAAAGATTCCCTACAGCAGCTGTATGTCATTAAAAATTAAATATAAAAAAAAAAGTTTATTTTCTGATGTGTGTTTTTAGCCTAGAGCAGATAGAATACATCAAAGGGGAGAAAATCCTCTCAATCCCTCAAGTGTCTGAGAAAAACATAACATTTTAACAAGAGGCCCAAAAACTAGTGAACATTTAAATAGTTTCTTGTAACTTTTAATGGCCCTTGGAGTATTATCAGCCAAAAAATTCCATCATGATTTCCACAGACTCGTTCTTGAACTTTGTTAAGACACTTAATTGCTCTCTCGACCTTGTCACATCTTTAAAACATTAATTGTGGTACTTGCATGTGGCATTCAGTGGGAGTAAATATCTTTTGGGCTGTCAAAGTGCATATGCTACAAACCATCAACAATTTGTTGTCCCTTTTTTCTCCAGCTCTCTATTGATTTCGATTTCCCTGGCAAAGGTTCCCTTCTCCTCTTGAGGGAAAATCCTGAACGATTCAGACGAGCACTCCCGAGGGACTTGGTTAACCTATTTAATGAAACACAAATTGTTGTGTTTCTGAAACAAATCAGCTGCTGGGCTGAACAAGGGCTGTTCTCTGAGAGCTGCAGCACAGGATTTGAGATGCCCTGCTGAGGAGACTTCAGCTGACCTTGTGCAGGTCTAACGCTGACCCATGGAGATAAAAATGCTCTCCAAACCTTTCCAATCCTCAGCAAACCCCTGCTGGAAAACTATTTTGGGGCACACCTCCCCCAGAAATGTTTATTATTTATTAATTACACATAGGTACTGCCAACCTAATGAATTGTGTACATTATAAGATACACAGATAAAAGGGTGGGATGGAGAGGATACATTCTCTCTCCAGCTGGCCCACCCAGCACCATGCCAGAGTTCCCTGGGATGATCCGTGTTTCCACCTGGTCCCAAACCCAAAGGACCCAACCGATCCAATCTTTGAATTCACAATAGAGCTTCTGCTCTAAAGTCATTCAGGCATTTTTAAAAATTGCATGATGCTCAAAAGCCTTTGTAACCAGTCATGTATGGAATCATAGAAACTAAACCTAAAGGATTTCCTACCTAATGTGGATTGGTATGGGAGTAGTCAACCAACTGAAAACAGGTAAGTGGATCTTAGCCTGAACTTTAGCTGCTCCAAGAATTGCTAAAAGGGGCTCTTCAGACTTTCCTGGGCCTTGGCAAAATATTCCATCTCCTTCTTCATCAGGAAGCCAGGAAACAGCAATCTGCTGATGGGGTTTCCTCCTGAGCATGGCCAAAAATGAGGTTATTCCTGCTCAGAAACTGCCTGATTTCATCAGCCATTAAGCGTGAGCCTCAAAGTCAACTGAATAAGATGTCAAGTCATCAAAAGAAAAAAGAAAACTGCAAACCAATCCCTCATTAATGGGAGAATTCCATGCTCCCTTTAAACATGGAGTTTATATGGTACACTTCCTATAGGACAGATTCTAAAAATACAGGAATCTAAAGGAAGCCAATGCAAATCACACAATTAGATGAGCTTATAGGAAAAATTGAATTGTTTGAAAATCCCTATCTCCACTGGGCAACTCCCAGTTCCACCATGCCAATAACTGCTGTTGTGACAGGAAAAGGATTTTTCTCTTGAAATACTCTTTAAGATAACTGTGGGAGAAGAGATGCACTGGAGTGACTGGATTCACTCTGAATGAGGTTTCTCTTGTTTCCCTAATAAAGCAGTGCAGGCAAAGACAAAAAAAAAAAAATCTATGTCCCCTCTTGTTTACATCTTGTTTCCCAGCAGTATTTTCTTCCTGCCCACCAAACGCACATTTTCCCTTCCCAGCTCGGGCCTCATTCCAATTAAAAGTCACAAGGCAAATATGAAATTGCCTGAATCCACTTGCCAGGCATCTTAAGGATATTTCTCTTATTCCTGCCAAGGGGTTTCCTATTATTTTCTGTGTCAAGGCTGAGGTAGAACACAAACACAAGAGTGCACAAAATCTTCCTTGTGTGGTGTGGGGTTGTGCAGTTAAAGATGACAACTCAGGTGGATTTGTAACAGTGAAATCAAAGCAGATGATGTGCTTCAACACCTTTGTCATGGATTTCCACCCCCACAAAAGCAGTTTGCACCCACCTTTCACCAAAGTGTGTTTGTCCGTGGGGGAGGAGCGAGCAAGCACCCGGAGCTTTGGCCAGATTTTGTCAATCCGCTCCTGCTCGATCTGCAGGGGGGGGAACACAAGAAAAGAACCCAAGCAGTAAAACCACCAGCCTGTGATGAGCAGGATTTATGTTATTGTGTCAGAAAATTCCCCTCATTGCTCAAACAGGCAGCATTTCTCCAAAAGCACAGAAAAATTCCAGCAGCCGTCAATGCTGCAAGTGAAGGCAAGGCCGGGGCTAACATGGCTCAGCTGCTGGCTAACACAGGTAAATTTTTGCACAACACCTAACCAGCCTTTCTTATCATCTTTATGGATAATCCCACCCAGGATCATCACTCTAGATAAAGGGTAGTGGACTTTCTCAAAGATGATCAAACCTGTTGACAAGTTTGTTGTTCTACTCCAAATAAGGACCCAAATCCTTCCTTTAGCACCAATAATGGCAAGATTTTCTTGTGTAGCAACAGGAACAAAGCCAAACCTGTTGCATTTATTAACATTCTCAGGATTCCAACTGTCAAGGCAGGGAGCAAATGACTGTGTCCACTCATTTATGATGGACCCAGGAGCCAGTGTAGATTTTACTTTTTTAGAAGTGTTTGTGAGCTCCATCTTTGAAGAGGAGTTCAAAATCTTCCAAAGGATAGATATTTTTTTTTAATGCAAATCATTGCTGTGAGTACATTAGAGAAAGTGGAATAAATTAAAGAAATGAGAGGAGCTGGTTCAGAGTACAGATTGCATTTTTAGGAGCAAAATTACTGTGGAGTTCTTTCTCCTCCTTGCCATAAACCTGCTTTAATGGGCTTAGTTTGATTTCTTATGGAGTAGTGCAGTGGTTCTAAAAACTGCAGAATTAGGCCAGCACTAAACTAATTCTGGAAGAGTAAAGACTGGAATTGCACCACTGTTTTGAATTGCAAAAATTTAGTGGGAGAAAAAAAGCAGGAATTTTTCCAAGCAGTCATTACTGTTATGAGGCACACCAGTGCAGGAGGATATGTTGACGTTTTCACCAGGTTTTGTTTACCTCTCCCTTCTCATTTCGGATCCTCCTGTTGAACTCCTTCCCCTCGAGGCACAGGAAGTCCTCTCCCGGGTGGATGATGCCACATTTGATGGCGATGGCACGCGCAGTGTTGATGTTGTCCCCGGTGACCATGCGCACGGTGATCCCGGCTCGCTGGCACTTCCGGATGGCTTCTGGCACCTGTGGATCACAGAATCACACCATCACAGCATTACACAATCACAGCATCACACAATCGCACAATCATACAATCAGAGAATCACACAGTCACACAATCCCAGAATCCACAGGTAGGAAGAGACCTCCAAGACCATCAAGTCCAGCCCATGCCCAACTCCTCAGCTAAATCCTGGCACCCAGTGCCACATCTAGGCTTTTTAAACACATCCAGGGATGGTGACTCCAGCACCTCATCACCCTTTCTGTGAAGAACTTCTCCCCAATATCCAACCTAAATTTCCCTTGGTGCAGCTGAGGCTGTGTCCTCTCGTTCTGTCAGTGCTGCCTGGAGAAAGAGCCCAAGCCCAGCTGAGCACAGCCACCCTGCAGGGAGCTGTAGAGAGTGACAAGGTCATCCCTGACTTTCCTTTTCTCCAGACTGCCTTAGGATTTAGCTTTTATATTTTTCAACTCCTGCACTGCATTAGTGCATCACTCTAAACTCCATACAGAGTGTTAGTTACTGTCTTCACATTTTGCTCAGACACAACAATCCCTCTAGGCCTGAATCTCAAGGACACCTCACTGCCTCAGGCCCCAAAAAGTATCAACAAAAGTGAATTGTGGGGTGCAAACTGGGGGTAAATGAGTTCATCACCCGCAGCTGTAATTGGAGGATTAACCCTGATATGTAAATGGACCAAACTTGTAATTGTGTGAAAAACTCGTGCCCATTGTCCATCCTGGGTGCAGCCTCTGGGAGGCTCTGACTGCCCAAGGTCAGAAGGCCTTTGAAGGCCTTCAATAAATACCCACTTTATTCTCTTAACCCTGCCCGGCCTCTGCTCCAGGGAGCCCCTCCAAGGCACCACAGAAGCAAGGCAAGGGCAAAGAGAACCCCTGGATCAGAGATAAAACACAGTGCAGCTGTTCCCATCCAGAAAAATTTCAGGCTAAGAAATGCCTGAAGCAGAAAGAGGAATTGAACATGTTTTATTGGTACTTGACTGTGTTTGAGTTGGGGTTACTCCACAGGCAGGGAAAATCTTGTACCAAGAAGCATAAAAAATATCTTTTAGATCAGTTCCTTAAATTTTCTCCTGGCTTGAATAAAAATGAGTGCTCTGCAGCTTTTTTGACCTTTAGCAAGCTGAATGTAGCTACTCAACACGTTTAAATATGATTGGAGAATACAAACATTTTGGACAGAAAATTATTTCACTTCTGATCCAAACCTTCCTTTCAACAACATTTTAAAAGTTATTGTGATTAAGCACTACTTAATTCATGCTTATAAACAGGTGGAATTCCTAAATACAGGAGTTTAAAATTAGTATTTGAAGTGTTTTAAAATCATAAAAATGAAGCCTGACTTTACTTATGCCTTTTTCAGCATGAGATAAACTTCTGCTGCACAGGAAATGTATCAGGGAGAGACAATTAATGTAGGGGCGCTATTCCAACTTGGCATCATATATATCTTACTTAAAAAAAAAACCCAAAAACAAAAAACCAAAAAAACCCACAAGAAATATTTCAGGAATTAAAAGAAAAGATTGATTCCCAATAATTAAATAAAGCTGTTTTAATACAGTTACTTTGGTAAATGAAGGCTATAGAAAGGTTCCATGTCTGTAGCTCAATTTCAGATGGGGAAAAAATTCTGTTCTCTTACAACTACATCCGAATTAATGATAATTTCTAAGTAAAAATCACTAACCAATTAATTCAGTCTCATTACATTTTTGCCTTGTTTTGCATTATTGTTATGAAAGCATTATTTCTTCAAGACAAAAATAACAATATTGTTTAAAGTGAGAGAATAAGGCATGTGTTTAACATGTCCAGAACAGCCTGGATGTCGTTCTTCAGCACAGCATCACTTTTCTAAATTTCATTTTTGCCAATAAGAGTCTAGAGCATCCCAGGATTCATCGTGAAGGCTGAAGCCCTTCACAGAGGTACAGGGAAAGTGAACTGCCTTACTCAGAAGATGGTAATGCACAGTTATTAAAAAATACTTAAAAACCCACAACTATTTAAGAAAAGTTATCAAAATGGATATTACTGTCTGTATGCAGTGCACCTTGCTGACCACAGCCTCCAGCACAGATATAAATGTGTTGTGGAACTCAATGCCAGTTTGAGTGGATTCATCTCATCCATTAGTGAGAAAAGGAGACACCACCTCCAACATTACACTGATATTTTATGCATTTTGAGACATTTTCATTTCCTCTGCAGCCATAAGTAGGGGACACCACTGAGCGCATTTATGACTACCCTTGCTCTGAGCCAGTGTGGCAGATCCTGGGCTTTGAGGGACTTCCTGGGGCCAGGAAGGCTCTGGATCTGCACTGAAAACCCTAAACTCCCACCCCACACCACACATAAGGATTGTCTCAGTCTGGGAATAATTTGACACCATGTTTGTGAATATTTATTAGAGACAGTTTGTGGAGTTCCTGTTTTCCAAAATGCCTCCCTAAACCGATGCCTCAGTGAGGACCAGAGCAGCACTTTCCCCAGGATTCCCAGGAGAATCCCTCCACCCTCAGAGGGTGTCCACGGGACTCTGCCAACACAGATCACAAAATCACGGGCAGGATTCAAGGACAGAGCTTTATCTTCCCATTTCCTCACCTCTAATTGGGAATGTTTTCCCCACAAATTGTACACCCTGGAAGAATTATTTAGACCTGAAGCCTTTTAGTGATGTGAAATAGGTTTCTGTAGTGGAATGTGTGATCAGGTTAAATCTGTTCCTTAAGCAAACGACCCCTGATCTCCCCAGTTTCCACATTAATAATCCTGCTTGAGTCCCATCTGGCAATTGGAAATGCTTTTGGTACCCACTGAAGCTCTGGTGACCCTCATGCATAGGACAGGACAGATTTAGATGGAAATCTGGAAAACCAGCCCAGTGGATGGACCATGAAGGAGAAAAAGAAATTACAGTGCAAGCAGCAAAAAAGGGTTATTCCCATGAAGTGTCAGTCCTATTAAACAAGGTCAGGGGAGGACGGCCCCAGTTGCAAACACGTCTCAAACTCACATCTAACTGGAGAAATCATTCTGTTTTCCTCTCCTGTCATTTTCTGGACAGCTGGTGGGTGGTATTTGATTTAATAGTGTGTACAGTAATTACAGTTAAAATATTGTTCATATTTTTTTTATTGCTGTAAGGGAGAAAGAGTGTTGGCAGACTGAGTGGGCAGAGGAAGCAGATATTTTCCATCAGTTCTGCAGAGCTTAAGTACACATTTCACAATTTTTTAGTTTATTTTCCCTCTGCAAAGCAAAACTTCCAATGCAAGCACGCATGCACAGAGTATCCAATGCAGGAATATCTTTCCCAATCAGGTGACAAATAAATAGGAGATATTTGGAAGGGATTTACGTTCATCTCCCAGAAATAACAGATTGGAGGCGTTTTTTGGCAAATCAGTGTGAGCCGGTTCAGGCTCATTAAAATCAAGCCAGAAAGAGTGTCAGGATCAACAGAGAATCTCTGCAGGAGAAGGGCATCACTCTGTTTGTTCTCTTTCTATGTATTTATCAAAAAAAAATTTAAAAATCACCCACAAAATATAAATATCAGGCAAGTAGCTCAGTGCTTGCTAAACCCAGCAGCTGCTGCTGACTGAGCTGGTGTCTGAAGTGACCTGGGAATATGGAAAAGCCTTGGGTGTCCATGATGGGCATGCCAGAGAAAACTGGACAGTTGTTGGACAACAGTTTTAAATAACTCGTTCAAATTGGGTTTTTTAGCACATGGGGGAGATGTGAGTGCCAGAAAGCTCCCTGAGTATCCCAAGAATGTCTCTGGAAGCAGGAGGGAGGAAGGACTCCTCCAAAACAGCTGGTATTCCCATGAGGAATCCTCCTCGGATGCACAGGAGCCGTGTCCCACAGCAGCTCCCTGCCCAGCCCAACAGCAGCTCAGGGAAAAGGAAAATCCTGAGCCTTCCCCAGGGAACACGGGAGTGGGACTGAAGGGAAGCTAAAGGCTAAAGGATGGGGACTTTTTTATTGCAATTACCTGATCTATCACCTCCACTGGATGAATCCTGACACCCAGGAATACTGAGAATATTGATAAAACAGCACTTTTGGTAGGAATTCTAATTTTTGTGATCTTTTTTTTCCCCTACAGTAAGCGCTTTGAAAATGCATAAACTCCAGCGGGGAGTCAATTTAATGAGCCGATTTCATTTTGGCAAAATATTTTCTATAACTGCTCAACATCTTACTATTTGCATCAGCAATGGGGATTTCACATATTTCACATGATGATATTCCAGCCAAGTGTGATATTCCAAACCTAGAGAGTTTTCTGAACTTTATGTTTTTCTCCTGGCTCAGGGTTTATTGGTTCATTTCTTTTCCCTAAAGTACTGCTTCTTATCATGTGGAGAGTAGTAATAATTTAAATATTGGTTTAGATATTTTCGTGATGTTATTTCCACTTTGAAACAGTCAAAAGGGACAAAGTGGAAAAAAAAACCAAAAATCCAAGTCCCAAATGTCCAAAATTTGCTAAAATTCTGAAATCACTAATATTTTATCATGTGTCTGGCACTAAAATAGAAATGTTCCTGCATGATCTGGTGTTAACCTACAAGAAACTCAATACAATATTCAAATGTTTATTTAGAAATAAGATATTTTCCTGCCTTCATCTCTTTGATTCTTGACATAGAAGTCAGATTTGCCCTCTATTTTTAGCAGAATTATTCCCTTTTACCTCAAGCTCCCGAGAAATTATTCCCCACAAGCTAAGAGCAGTTCTCTTACAAAACACCCTCCTAACAATCACATGAAAGGAGAGTTTGCAGCTGTTTTCCATAATAACTGCAAATCCCACTGCTCCCCAATCCCTCAGTCTGTCACACCACACGGAGCCTGACCTAAAGCTGTTTTCTAACGTGGATCATGATTTAATTTAGGAGGGGCAGAGGATTGATTCACAGTTCCAGTGGCCCCTGACAAAATATTTCTGAAAATATCTATATTTTCTGCAAAATATTTTCCGCAAAATATTTTCTGCAAAATATCCTTATATGTGAGCTGGAGCATTAAAGGAACACTGCAGACAGAACTTCTAAAGGACATTTTCCAATATTTTGAAAGCCTCACAATGTCAGGCGTGGGGACAGATGGATTAGCAGCAAGAGACCATCTGATGACAGATAAAGTAAATGCTGTTTATCTGCTCTTTGTGGAGATAAGGAGTTTATCATCCAGTTGTCACCTAAGCAAGATTTACTTTATATTTTAACCTTCATATTGAGAAAAAGAAAAACCCAATAAAATGCATTCTGAGGCAAGGCACAGTTGTGCAGTTGGTACCTGGGGTTGTGTTGTGTTAGTTCCAAAGTTATTATCACCATTTCCAAACCCTAACATGGAATTAATAACTCTCCATTAATTATCAGGCACCAAATAGGGAGATCAGAGCTCTCTAACTTGATCCTTTGTATTTCTGTAGGAATATCATTTGAAAGTGTAGAAGCAGGGATGTGCTTCCCATGTGCACACCTACTGCTGATTCACTCAGGTGAGCTGAGCTGAATTTTTTTATAAATAAAATATAATATATTCGTACAAGGCATGGAAATGTGAGATCCATGACAACTGAAGCCTTTCCTTGTTCAAATACAACATTAAAAACAAGTTTTCCTGAGTAGTCAGCAGGTACAATCTTAAGTAAAGTGACAACTATTACAATAAATGGCAAAACTCCAGTTTCTCTGGAAACTGGCATTATAATCATGGCAATTTTAATCACTGCACTTGTCTTCCCTACTTTCAGAGTTGCACATCACTGCACTGCTTAAAGGAAAATTCTTTAACATGTGGGAGCATTACAAAACCTCTGCTGATCATCTCAGTCCTGCAGTGCAAAAAGCTCCATATTCCTTTATTTAAATATCATCTGACTGATAGTTGAATTTTATCACCCTAATTATTTAGCTTTTTATCAAGTAAAACCCATTTCTGAAGCTGATTTTCAGCTTCTTTGACAGAGCTAATTAAAAAAAAAAAAAAGAGATAAAACCTGTAAGAAACCTGCCACTCAGGTTATGTCCAGTTTTCTAGAAGATAAAAATTGGATGTACCTCTGGCCTTACTGGGTCTTCAATGCCAACGACACAGATGCAAGTCAGGTCAGATAAGATGTCATTCTCGTTGTCCCAGTCAGGCTCAGGGCTGCTGGGGAAGTCTCTGAAAGCCACACAGATGGTTCTCAGCCCATCACAGGCCATGGGCTCGATCACTTTCTTCACCATCTCGTCCCTGTCGCGGGGCCTGAAGATCCGAGGCTCCCCGGCCGCGTTGAGGATCCTGGAACACCTGGTTTGGGCAAGGAAAGGAGGATGAGAACTGACTTTGATGCCTTAACATTTCAGCTTTTATATTTTTCAGGTATTTGTACTCCTGCAGTTCTTCAGTGTAGAACTCTAAACTCCACACACAGTGTCACCTGCTGCTTCCCCATTTTGGTCAGACACAACAATTCCTCTCCAGGCTGGCAATCAAGGACACATCCCTGTGTGCATCTGCATGACTGCCAAAGCATTTCCTGCATAAGCTCATTTCACTCAATGTTTCCTTTTTTCCGATGTCAGGTTTAAGTTTCTGCTCTAAATTTCTAGAAGGTTCACTACCAAAACATCAGACAGAATTTGTAACTTATTGCACAGACACCGAGAGCCCTTCATGCGTTATTTTCTCAATAATCGGTGAGCTGACAACTTAGAGTGAAAGTGAAATGTGCTTATTTTCCAAATGCGTTGAATGTAAAGAATCCATTTGTAAATTACCAAAAGCAGACCCAATTCTTAGGTAAGAAAAATAAGCCAAATTCCCAGAAGCACTTAAAAAAATTTAAAAAACCCACTTATAGCAGCTTATGCTGCTAAACTGTGTCACATTTCTGGTGCAGGCAGCAAATTCCAACAACCGCAATTCCCACGTGTTAGTGTTGATGCCTTAAGTTTTAGCTTTTCTATTTTTTCAGACTCTGTGCTGTTTTAACGTTCAGTTCTGGGTTTCATATGAAGGGTTGCTGAGCTCTCTTCACGGGGTAGGGAGACAAAACAATTCCTTTCCAGCTGGGGACCAAGGACAAATTTTAGGCCCAAGGGTGTAAACAAGAAGAGAGAAAGAACAAAGTTCTTGAAGAACTTTCCTCTTAAAGAAGATGGAGCTTCATAACCTGAGGCTGTAATTGCACAATTAACTCCAATTTGCTGATGGACCAGAGCTGATAAAAGTGTGAGGCCTCGTGCTCGGGATCCATTTTGGGCCCATTGCTGGATTGCTTGGGTGCAGCCCCAAGGGGTTCCTGCATGGCCCAAGCTGGATCCTTTCAATAAATCCCTTTTTATTCTTTTACTCTGCCTAGTCTCTGTTTCCAGGTCAGCCTTTCCAGACAGCAGTGTCAGGATGCATGGCATTTTGGGAAATCCAGTGGACTTACTTCTTGAGAACAATCTCGGAGGCGCCCTTGCTGTACATGCGGAAGCTGCCGTCGGGCAGTTTGATGACCGTGCTCATGGACTTCCTCACCGAGTTGAAGGTGTAAACCTTGTAGAGCTTCTCCTCGGGGATGAGGCTGCGGACGGGCTCGTAATCCTGCTTCAGATCCAGGACAAACCCCAAGAGGCCACACTCCGTCTTATTGCCCACCTGGCGAGGCAGTCCACCCTCTTTCTCTGGTGGCTGGAGGGAGGGGAAAAAAAATACGAGATTACTTTCTCTAATTTCTCTAACTTCACAATTCCTAAGTTACAGTGTACACTTTAATATCTGAGCTGTGCAGCCACGAGTCTTCCAGTTTTTAAAAGCCAGGCAAAAATTCCATGGAGCTCCAACATCCCTGAAGCATCTCCTCACAAGGAGAAACTTTTCCCTAGACAACATTTGCCACATTTGGTCTCTTGCATTTCTTTTTTTCTTAAATTAGCCATTGGCAGCATGTGATGGTTGGGCAATCCATTAAAAAGGAAGAACTTTCCTCAGGCTGGAAAACAAGCAATTCTCACTTGCCACAAACAGAGGATTTCCTTTTCTCTCATGCTTAGAATTCCATTGGTTTGTTGATTTTCACAGCTTAAAAAATGAGTTAAAGAAAGCTCTATAATTTTCTTTTCCTGCCAGGCATTTTTTATGTAAAAATAAATCTCCCTCCAACCATAACAACAAATCTCAGCGAAAAAAAATCTATAAAATCCCAGTTCTGTATCTAAATGTGCCCATTTCTAGAATTACTTTAGTCTGCTGCTTCAGACAAATAAATTCTGTGTATGTTAGAGAAAATGGAGTAGGCTGAACACTGTGCAACTTCTACCAATTCTCAGTCCTCCTGAAGAAGAGAAGGATGGACAAGGACAACTTAAAATTCCCTTTCAAAATAGAAATAAACACTTCATTTAAAAACTTTCTTGGAAGTGTTGTATACCCCAAACAAAATATTCCTGTGCCAGGACCCCAGACTTATACTGGCCTATGTGTGAACTATAAATTATTGATAACTTGTGTTATCTTATGCTCAATAAAATTAGGAAAGTGTTCCTTAAGCCAGGGCTAAAGTCCCCTTGTGGGAATAAAAGCAGGAAATCATCTCACAGCTTTAATTTGCACTGAAAACAGATTTTGCTTTGGCTCAAGCCAAGACTCTAAGTCATGATTTTCAATGTGAGTTAAACATTTACCTCACATTTTGCAGAATTAGGACTGCAGGACTGTATTCAGAATCCGTGTTTAATTTCACTTTAAAATCCAGTTTACTTCAGAAATAGGATTCCTAATACATGGAATTTCCTACATTGTCCCTCACTGGGATGAGGTCATACAAAGGGAATGATTAAAGTTGCAAAACAGCCATCCTACTGGATTTGAATTCTTGCAGCAAGTATGGCCACAAAAAGGGAAAAGGGGACCTTTTAAATGAGCATTTGCAATTAATTATCCCAGAAGACCACTGATTGCAGCTGGTTTAAAAAATGAAGGTCAGATAGATGATAACAGACTGGTCTAGAGCTAAAGTAAACAAATAAATATCAATTTTTCTAAAAGAATCATCTCCCTACCAGCAGGAAGATTGATACCTAGTGACAGGTATATTCAATGTCTTTTTTTTTTTTTTCAGACAGAAGCAGCTACAATGAACAACAAATAACCCAAAAATCTCTGTCTAAAAGAGATTTATCCTTCCAAAAAGGATTGTAACGTCTTTCTTTTATGTGAACCATCATTTTTACTCACTAATATGGGTCACTCTGGTGTTGCTATGACATTTTAACATCACTCCAGGGTCACTGTAAAACACTGACATGCAGCAAAAATGCCAGTGTGATACATTAATTTTATTACCTGCTGTAACAACTTGTCCTGCTATAACTTCATTATATTGTGATGTAACTTCCCTCTGGATTCTCAAATTCACTTAAGAATCTCTAATTCAAAATGCAAGCACTCACAGTGAGGTGTATCTTGAATTCCATGGACATGAAAATCTCAGAAGTCAAAAAAATACCTTTTAAAATCCAGTTTTGTTTACTTAAATAAGCTTTGTTTTCCCGGCATTGCAGGCATGGGGTTCCTGAAATCTGAAATCTGCCAGGAACTTCAGGTTCCTCAAAGCAACAGAGGAACCAACTTCAGTGCCTGGGTAGTGATGGGTGCCAGGGGAGACCCATTCCTCTGGGCATATAAAATCCAATTCTTCTCATTTTAGATCTAAATCCTCATTTTTGCTGCTCTTTGCCACTGAACTCAGTGAAAATGGTCATTGAATTAAATGTGAATGTGATCAGGCCATGCCTGGAATCCAAAGAAAGACAAAGTTTTCCGTCAAAGTCAGACAATCCCAGACAATAATTCATTTATAGATATGATTTCACCGTGCCCTGATGCCAATAGACATCAATAAAATAAAAAGCTGCCCATATTTCTCAATACAAAAAACCTAAGTATCAGAGTCCTTCCAAAATTGCCTTTATTCCTACAAAAAGTAGATCACACTCCCCTGTTCTTGCTGCGGCCTAAAAATAGATTTCTTTCAGGGAACATCTTTTGAATGCAAATACGTAAGCAAGGGGGGGAAAAAAAATACCCGTGAAAAGAAAAGGAACAGACACTTCGGAAAGGTTTCAAAATCTAACAAGTGGCCACCTCCCTGCAGAGCAGCTGCTGTCTCCATATTCTTTGTGCATTACATTAGGGGCAAGCATATGGTGCTGAGAGCTGGCACGGAGCACTTCCTTCCCTGCACTGTTCCAGCTCAAAATCTATATGCCAGGAGCAGCCTCCTTGCAGATTGTTCTTGACAATCCCTTGCAGAAGCTGCTGCCTCTGAAACTTCCTGCTGGGCTGGAGCTAAATTTATTTCTCGCTGAATTCTGCAGTTCATGGCACCTGGAAAACAAGGACAGCCCGATGGAGTTACTCTGGAAGGATTCTCTGGGAACAGCTTCAGTGACTCCTCAGAGCATGGGACTGATCCCTTAGCATTTCAGCTTTTATATTTTTCATGTATTTGTAACCCTGCAGTTCTTCAGTGTAGAACTCTAAACTCCACACACAGTGTCACCTGCTGCTTCCCCATTTTGGTCAGACACAACAATTCCTCTCCAGGCTGACAATCAAGGACACCTCACTGCCTCAGACTTTAAGAAAGGTAAATAAAAGTGAATTGGGGCAGCAAACTTGGGGTCAATGACTTCATGACCTGGAGCTGGAATTGGAGGATTAACCCCCAATATGCAAATGGACCAAACTGATCAAAGTGTGAA
Source organism: Phainopepla nitens (assembly GCA_013400175.1). Classification (NCBI taxonomy): domain Eukaryota; kingdom Metazoa; phylum Chordata; class Aves; order Passeriformes; family Bombycillidae; genus Phainopepla; species Phainopepla nitens. The sequence continues at coordinate 184,005 of VXBQ01012955.1, read as the reverse complement.
ACCCGTGACCTGGGGTCCATTTTGGGTGCAGCCCCTGGGGGGCTTCGTCTGCCCAAAATGTACCTGAAGGCCCTTCAATAAATAGAACTGCTTTTTATTCTCTTAATTTTGTTTTGACTCTGTTTTCAGGTAGTCCCAAAAAGGCATCAGAACCCTTGGAAGAGGGAAGAGGGAAAGGCTTTGAGCTGAGATTTACCACGGGGAGCTCCAGCCAGTACCTTCTGCTCCCCACAGGTCACCTGCAATCTGTTCCATCACCTGCTTGGGAGGGACTGAGCCAGGATCTTCCCTCAGTCATGACCCTTGCAAAATGTTTTTTTTTCAAACATTTCTCCCGAGCCTTTGGATTATTTACCCACAACGTTTCAATTGCAAGCAGCTACTCTCATGTAGAAGAACCCCCACACAGATGTTTCAAATGTCGTGGCTACACCCAGCAGATCGAAATAGGTTTCTAGGTCAAAGTACAGCTGCATTACCAAGGCTTAAAAATACCAATCCAAAGCCAGTACTGACCTGATACTGAGTTTGGATTACAAAATGAATTTTCAGAATCGTTTCACTGGGAAATAATTGACTAATAAAAGGTTTTAAGAAGAAAGATAACATTCTGAGCATAACTTAAAGAGGTGCTCCAACTTCTCAAATTAGATTAGGAAATAATTTCAATTTTTGCCATTTGCTCTTTACTGAGCCTCCCTTTTCTCACAGCCCCTTCTGATGTGGGAAGAGAGGACTGTGCAAGAAGACCTAAGCAGTCCTTCTACATTAAAATGTCAGGATTTCCCACATTATCTACAGTCTTAATTTATTGTACGTAACTCTCCTCTGTTCTACAGGTTGAACTTCTCCGTTAGAATAACAATGACATTAAATACTCTAATTTATTAGCATGAAAAATGAGCTTTGCTAGAATACTCTATCACTATTGAGTGCTCTATTTCAACCGAGCATCACAACAGGAAAACAGAGGAAAACAAAAACTTTTTAAAATTTAATTGCAAAAAGATTTCTGCTTCATACTCTAATTACTCAAACAAAAGACAAAATGGACCAGGATGCACAGGAATTTTCTCTGTATAATTAAACATGCTATATGTAAAGTTTAAAATAACCAAGAAGGATGAATGCTGTTCAAACCCCGTGATGTTTTTGGTTTTTAATTCCTAATACTGCAAAAAGAACTACTAGAGAGCTGTGGTCCTATCAGAGATATTCTCTTGCTACACAATTTTAATCAATATTTTAAGGTAAGACATCTAAAGCAAGAATAAAACATCCTAATTTATAACCAAATATTTCAGCTTTTTGCAGATACAGCTTCCTTTGACTGACTTCAAGCTAGAACAACAAAGATTTAGAAATGCCTGTTTGTCTTGGAGAAAAGCAGCAAAATGGAAGAGGTGAGTCTTTTTTAACCAAGCATTAAGAATTGAAAACTTACTCGACTAAATAAAGTTTCCCACTGCAAAAAGGGAAATGGTTCCAGAAGCTCTGCTGGCAATGGGAAGGCAGTGAAATACCAGCCCTCAGCTGGTTTGTTTTGTGTTTAGAATTTCTCTGGGACTCTGGAACCAGAGCAATGGTTTAAACTCAGCTGGAAGCCAGAAATGGAGCCTCTTGCTCACTACCCCTTCCCCCTGAGATGGGATGGAGAGGAAAATCAGAAATAGGGCTGAGATAAGAACAGATTCCCTACAAACACCTGGCAGCAGCTGTCCATCCTTAAAATGCTGGAGATTTATTTCCACAAGGTCTCTACGTGGGAATAAAAATCAGCTTTTCTATCTGTGTCAACTGATCTCTGCAACCTCGAGGGCAGAGCTGGAATAATATTATTGATCACAATTTATTGAATTGTGAACTCACAGGCTGGAAGTCTCAGTGGTGTTTCCATGCTAAAGGTGAACAAGTTGCCTGTGTTTTACACAGAGCAGGATGATTTGTGGTACCACACAGCTGCTTCCCAGCTCAGAACCAGCACTGCAAGGTGCAGGGCTGCTGAAATTCAGTTAAAATAAAGTCAAAAGTCAGCTTGAATTGAGGTCAGCAGAAGGGATTGGAGAAGAACAGTTATGAACTTGGGGCTGGTTGTGTAACCTCTCTGGCACCAGGAGACCCAGACTGCAGGGCTTTCACACTGTCCTGAGCCCCCTCACTGCATTTAAGGCCCAACATTTCTAACTTTTAAGCTTTGATGGTTTTTTCCTACTCTTTTGCACAGTGCTGAATGGATTAACATCAGTGTTCCTGTTCATTTATATTTACCTGTTCATCAGAAAGTAAATTTATCTCCTTTTAACCTTCCAAAGATTAAAAATACTTTTACACTGAGCTGATACAGATATTTCCCTTCACTTCATTTCAATTCCCAAGAACTAGAGGTCCACAACCCTTAAGGTGTGTGAGCTTCTGAATCCCTGACTTTGACCAGTCTGCACCATTTTTTGGGTCCAATGGTTGCACATCCATCATTTCAAAGCCCTGTGGCTCATACATTTGGAAATTGGCTCCAAACCAGACAATAAAAAATGCTTGGAAACTCTTTAGCAGATGCTTTACATGCCCTGGTACCTGAGATTGAATATATCTTCCAAATATTATTGGATTTGTTATGTGTGGTACATAATGGTGTGACACAGTGCTTGCACAGAAGCCAGAAAAATATTAAATGTTTTTAGAAGTGTTAATACAGCTTTTCTAAAATAAAATCATAATAGGTCTAAACAAGAACTTTGATTCTGAAGGGCTTCTGACAGAGAAGAGGGGAAAAAAAGGCAACATTCACCTCTAACAGTGCCACATATTTTCAGAGAGAAAGAAAGAAAGAGAAGGGGATGGGAGAAGGAAAAGTGGTTTATGCCAATTCTCCCTGTATTGCCCGTTCTCCCCCTTTTCCCCTTATATATTTCTTGCATGATTTAGACATTTAAACATCTCTGCAGCAGACAGAAGGACATGGAGCTGCTGTAACATCAGAATTCGAAATTGGAGGGAGAAACAGGATCAAGTTAAAAAAAAAAAATTGGGTTTTGCTGATTGTATCAGTAATCCAGAACATCAAGCAGCATTCCCGGGCATCAAACAGGACTGAACCAAAGGAGAATGCAGAGAGGTAAATAATAAATAATCACATAAATAAATAAATAGCCAAAATTTCACCAGGACTGCCCTTTATTGATGTGTCCCCCATATTTCTAAGTCTGAAAACTCAAGAAAATGGGATATAGGAGCTAACTCCTTCTGCTTCCCATCACCCCTAAAACCCCGAGATCCCCAGCAGTCCCATCTCTTGGGAAAACAGCACCAAACAAACCACCTCAAGTTCTCACTATTTACTTTAGGCACCAGCAGCCACCACCAAAAGCCTCTCAAAACCTCATTTATTCCAAACCCTGGAAATTTATTCCAAATCCTGGCTGAAAGGAATTGGCAGCTCATTCCACATCTAGACAACCTAAAATGAAAGCACAATGGAACATTCACAAGGGATGTAAAATCCAAAGACTGGAATCAAGAATGCAAACGAGATTATTTCATAATAACAAAGGTATACATTAAGAGGTTGCTCTAGTGGCTGGTGAGGCTCCTGAATTACCCCATGTTGAATATCCCTCATGGATATTACACCTATTTAAGTATCAGGTCTGCCCACACTTCCTAGGAAAAGGCTAGCAGGAATTTTTGTCTCATTCCTGTATCAGTTTCAGAACTGGTTCACGTTTGCAGCAGCCAGAACGATGGAATTATCCAGGTACAACTGGCACAATCAGCTCTCCCACGGCAGCTGGAGGATATTCAAAGGCTTCCTACCTCAGATTAGCTGGGATGCAGGGTAATTATTTCATATTTGGGGGGATAATTATTTAATGGTTTTCCCTGTTATCTGCAAAGGACCTGGAAACAATGCCCAAGCCAAGGCAGTGCTGTGGCACCACGTCACTCTCCTGCTGCTGCTGCTCGAGGTGGGGACAAGCCTGGTCAGCTATAAATTGATATAAAAATGGTGCATTTCAGCATCTTGCCTGCAACTCCAGCAAGGCAATCCTGCCCTGAAAGGGGGCCAGCTGGAATTATGCAACGGATCAGGGTGACATTTCCCAGCAGCAAGGCTGATATGGCTCAGTGAATGTGGAGTCATGCTCCTTTCAGCTCACAGAACAGGGACAGGGGAAAAAAGGATGCAGCCCGTGAATTCCCTCACAAGTGACTCTGAAAGAGGGGGAAATCAGGCATGAAGAACAGACTGAGAGGCTGGTGTGACAGTCCCTACTCCTCCTCTCTTTAAATCTCACCTTTTTTTATATTCACTGAGAGTTTTTAAATAAAACCCCCTTAATTTTAGTAGCAAATAATTGAATTGTCCTTTTCCTTTAAAGGATGTATCTGCCTTTGATTCACTTTAAAAAAACAAAAGGAAAAAAATACTGCCACAAACATGAAAATTTTTGATTCTTCTCACTGGTTTAAGAAGGACATGTCAGGTTTGTACACAATTTTTGAAAAATTAGAGAGTTGCTCAGGGCTTTGTTCAGTGGGATTTCGAATATCTGCAGAAAGGGAGACTCCACAACTTTCATTAAGAAACCTACGCTAACGTTTGACCACACTCACCACTAATTCAAACAAAAATTACTATCTCTTTCAGCTTCACAAGCAGATAAAAAGAGGGATATCTCTAGCAGAAGTAGTTAAAAAAGCTAAATTTAACCACATTTATCTATGTAATTAATTTAATTTGGACCAAAGCAAGGTTTTATGATTTCAAACTATAAATAAAAAAACTGATAACTTTTTAAAATTAAGAATATCTATTCATAAGGTCCTGCACATGTAATTTAACAATATCTATTCTAAGGAGCCAAACACTGACAGAGATGTTACATTTGTACATCATGGTTCAGCAATGACTTTGTAACCTAAAAATATGAATTATTCCTCTCCATCTCCTAACCCTTTCTGGTCTCTAATTTGAACTTCTTCCTTTTATTATAAATAGTCTATGTTTCAAGACAAAAATAATTAGAACAGAAGGCTGGAAGCCTTTTAATTAAGAAAATAAAACTGATTTTGAAAAATCTTTCAATTCCAAATGACAATAATTCGTGGCTGGATTTAACCAGAGGTACATTAATGCACCACACCACAGTGCCAAGAATGAACTCTGCCTGGTTATGACACCACTGATTAATTCTTAGTTATGATTAGGATCCTCCAGCCTTGGTGTTTCCAGATGAGATTAAACTGAATTTTACTGGCACAGATTTTTCTCAGAGGAGTCTTGGCATATTTATTGCATTATAAGATATTATTCATCTGTATTTAGGGACCTTCCTGTGGTTATTGATCAAACCCATTCCTACACTCCCTTAAAACTTGCCATTTCATGACAATTCAGCTCTAAATTTGGAATATTCCCTATTCCCTTTCCAGATATGGCCAGTAAAAACCTGCACTCTTGTCCTTTTGTACAGCCCCAGGGAACTGGCAATTGTTGGATTTATACTGGCACCATCCCAGCTTTAAGTGCAACAAGAACTGTTGACAAGTAACCTGTATAATCAAAGTAATTAGACACAGCAACTGTTATAAACTTACTTTAATCAACAACTAATTTACTTTAAATATAGTCTAAGTACAAGGATTCTGTCTGAGTTTGCTATAAAGAAAGCCTCAGTATTTGTCTCGTTACCAATATCAGATATTGGTATATCATATATATTTTATATATAATAATATATATATAGTATATATAATATCAGCAGAACCCAGACCAGAGTGACAAAGGGGACAATTCCTAAACCAAACTGGCAAAAATTAAGAGCTGATTAAGAGATTTTATAAATTTCTAATGAATTCCTCAATATATTTGACAAACATTTCCCAAATTTTCATGAGCAACAATCCATCTGAGCATTTTTCATTTCAAAGGAGAAATTGCACTTAATGGCAGGGCTGTAACTGGTGTCTCCTTAATGGCACTCAAGAGCTGCTACCTTAGGTTAGATCTGTTAAACTCAGGTTTTACTGCCTGGTCACAGACTGACTCTGTGAGAGCTGCAGGCAGAGAAAACAGGGCAGAAATTGCCTGATGTGGAGCCCTTCAGGTAGGAAAAATCAAACTCCAAGGCAATGTCCCTGATGCCTTAGGTTTTAGCTTTCATATTTTTCAGATTCTGGGCTGGTTTAGTGTGCAGTTCTGGGTTTCATATGAAGGGTTGCTGAGCTCTCTTCACAGGGTAGACAGACAAAACAATTCCTTTCCAGCTGGGGACCAAGGACAAATTTTAGGGCCAAGAGTGGAAACAACAGTGAAGGAAGAGAGGGAACAAGGAGGATGGAGCTTCATCACCTGAGGCTGTAATTGGACAATTCACTCCAATGTGCTGATGAACCAAAACCTATCAAAGTGTGAGGCCTCGTGCCCGGGATCCATTTTGTGCCCATGTGTGGGTTTGACTTGGGTGCAGCCCCAAGGGGTTCCTGCACTCTCCAAGCTGGATCCTTTCAATAAATCTCTTTTATCCTTTTATCCTACCTAGTCTCTGTTTCCAGGTCAGCCCTTTCAGGCATCAACCCCAGTTTGAAAAATGTATTCCAAATTAGACCCAACACTGGCATTTACATTGGGCTGGGCAACATTAAAACCTTAAAGTAACTGCCTTAGGGTTGAAACAGCAGTTTTTAGGTTTGAGGAAAGAGAGATACATTTTCTTCAGTCTAAGCAGCATCTGTACATTTGGAAAATGTCCTCGGAGCCCCTCTACTACAACCTTTAGTCATTTATCAAAAGATTTTTCCCTCACATGTCAATCCTTTCTCCCACCAAGCCAACAGTAATATTCTATGAGTCTGACCACGAGATCCTCAAAACTCCTCACCTTTTATTAACTACTTAACTCTTTTAATCAAAATTAATCACATTTTCTAAAAACACCTCCACTGGTAGCCTGAAGTGCTTCTAGTGCCAGTTTTTGCCTGGTCATTGTGCATGAATTTCAACCACAAAATGTGAAATCCATCACCTTTTCCATGGTATCTACATATATGCACTCTCATTTCTATTTGTACTGCTTCCTCTATGCTTTTTTTAATTAGAAGTGGAAAAACAAATCAACCAAATATCCCCTTGCAGGAAAATCCACCAAAACCCAGTCTCACCACCTGAAAAATACAAACTGTGATAATAATCATAACGTACAAGAATTTAATCACGCATTAAATAACAGAAAATGCATGACCTTTGCAGATGTACATCAAAAACCTGAATTTCCATAAAAGAACAAGAATTTACAGGTGGCTGATCTGTCCATCCAGTTTTCACATGCAGAAAATTTATCGATACTCTGGGGATTGTCTGTTTTTCTATTCAATAGAGTCAGATAGGAAAACTAAATTTCTAAGAAGACCAAACCAACAAGAAGATTAATCTTAATACTTGCTGCCTTTTTGGTGGCACCACAGCTACAAACAATTTGTACAGTGGAAGGAGCTAAATTTAGTGAGTGCAAAGCAAATCTAGCCACATGAAAAAGGAAGTTTCTTTCACTTGATTGAAGCTCCTGATTATAGCCCATCATAATTACAGATCTTCTCTGTTAATAGTACTCATTTCCAGAGTAAGGAGAAGGGTTCTTCAAGCACCCATCTCCAAGGGAGTCTAAAAACACCAAGAGCAGATATTTCACTGCTGATACAAAATGTGCTCCTCCTTACCAGCACGTATCAGCTGGGACTATTTTTAAATTGGTTTTGCTTTGTTCCGTTTGGGGTTTGGGAGGCAAATGGATGAGCTCAAGTGGATATAATCTGTCAGAGCAACTCTTAGCTAATATATTTTCTCAGAGGGATTTTTTTGCATGATTGGTGGGATAATGTTGGGGATTCATTCTAAACTCAGTCCTCTGGCCAGGCCCTCTCCTTGTCAGGACACCAGGAATGATGCCTTGGCTGGGCAGAGCAGCAGACGGAGGCTGCAGCCAATTTGTGCCTGATTATTCATTCAGGAGGAAATGGGACAGCACTGATGGAGAGCTGGAACATCCTGTCCTTCTTTAGAGAAAAATTCTCCCAGAAAAATCTCATCTCTCACCTCTCCCAAATGCACAGCCCCTATCACACCAGCACTGAGCACTGCCAGCCCTCGGAGTGAGCGGGAACGGAAGGGGATGGAATAAATGGAAACGACACAAAAATAACAACGGCGTAAAAATTCTGCAGCTGAGCTGTTTGACATGCTCAAGACTTTCCTTTGGTGCTCCAATGAGCCACATCTTCTGCCCAACTCTCACCCAGAATTTCCCCAGGATTAGATGTCCCAATGTCCCCACAAAGACCCACCAGGAGCCAGGCACACTCTACTGCTCTGTGTGTTTGCACCTGCACAAGTAACGCAGGCTCCCAGATTTATTCCATTTATCCCATTTCATTTATTCCATTTGTTAAGGCAGGCTCATGGTACTCATTCCATTTATCTTAAATTTTTATAATTTCTAGAAGGTTCTTTTCCATGCAAGATGTCTGCACAGCAGCTCTGTCATTTTTCCAGCGATGCTAAGGGGCTGGATGGCTTTGACTAAGTTCAAATAAATCCAACAGCCTTTCCTTTGAAAACTTCCTGTTTCCCCTGCAAGACTCCAGCTGGGAAAAAGATTTGTGGGACAGATCTCCTGCCTGCTCCCTGTCAGTCCCCTGCCCATGAGATTCTGGATCCATCACAGCCTCGTGCCTTTGGGAAGCCAGAGCCCCTCATGGATCCCTGGTTACAAATCTCCATCCTAGAGGTGTTGCTGTCCCAGAACCACCTCTAAAAGCAGAAAGGCCCAGGATTTTTGGACATCTTCCCACACTCACAAATAACCCAGAAATAAAATTGATTGCCTCCCTAAGGAGCCAAGAGCTTCACACACAAGAAGAGAAAATTGGAAGCTTGACAGAAAAATGGGCTCTACCTGCAGAAGAAAGCAGGTACTGGAAATGGAAGCACAGATTTTACTTATCATATATTTAATACCAATTTTCTAAGCTGTCTTTGACTCGAAAAGAATATAATATTTTTGCTTACATTAAAAGCAAATTAATAGGTCTTGTGAAGTGCAAGGTCAGTCACAAAGAATAGCAATAAAATTTAAAGTCTTGTTCAAGTCTGCAAATAACTGCTGCCATTTATTGCTCTGAAATCCACATTTTCTGCCATAGACTTTATTCCTGATCCATTGTACTTCAGATCTTGTACCATTTGCAGTTTTTTGGTGATAGTTGACTGTTTATTTCCCCCAGAGGAATAAACCACATTGGGGCTCTGAGAGTAAAAAGAAAACATACTAAAACTACATTGTATATAAAATACATATTTACACAATATAAATTTTAAAGGAAATTTATTTCCTATTTTATTAAGAGGTGATTCAGCCACCACATTGATTTCTAATCAGCCTGTTTGTGTACCTTATAAAACCCCCATCATTTTCTGTGAAATTAGTATTAAATCACCACATTGGAAGGTATTATCTTCCTGTTCCTATGACTGAGAGCACAAAGAAAACCCACATTAAAACGAAATGTGCCTGAAGTAATTGGTTTACACCAACTCATGTAAAAACAAAAGCTCCCATCAGGAAAACATGCTCCCTGAGAATATTCCCTGAAAAGTGTGAGCACCACATCCCCAGCAGCACGTCAATCAGCTCCAGGCTGTGATGGCTTCACCTCAGCAGGGTGTCAGAGGCAGGAAAGGAGCCCAACACAGCCAAATCATTCATTGTGCCAACATATCTTTTGGAAAAAAAATAGAAAAAAAAATCCTAAAATGCTCAGACAACAAGAAGCAATATTTATAAACCCTGATGAAAACACTGTGGAGCACCTTGCAGGAAACAATGATTTTTAAAGCCTGCATTTCTGGAAAGAGCTGGAGGTTATCCCCACAAGTGAATCTTCTCATGCCAGGGCAAGATTTGTGCAGAATAACAATATGAACATAAGATAGATAACATAAAAGAAAATTTTATGTAAGGCAATAGGAAAAACATTTGTTGCATCATAGCAAGTTCAAAATCTAATTTACTCATCTGCATACCAGTAAGAAGGGAAAAAAATCAACAATGTATAAAATGATGTTATAATAACAAAAAGCTTCCAAGTGATTTCATAGTGACTAAAACCTCGCAGTGAATATTGATTCCAACAGGAATTAATGGAATCTGCAATTACCAAACTGAAGGCAAAGAAGGCCAGGATGAAGGAGTGATTTAGTCTCATGGATTCTGTCCCTTGAGGAAATGTGACAAAACAAAGATGACAAAATACGAAGAAAATCAAGAAACAGGATTTAAACTTCTAGCTAGTATAGGAATAACTTGTCAAGCAGGATTATTTATTTATCCATCTCTTTTTCCTCTGTCCATTTGTTGCTGGAGCAGCACAGTCACTCCTTTCCTTGGCAGAAAATAAGGAATAAGGGAGGGAGTTGCTGGTGCCCAGCTCATCCACGATTCCAGCTCTGTCCCTGCACATTTACCCCACTTTCTCTCCCTCCAGCATCTGTGTCCCCCTGCAGGGAATGCTCCTTTCCTCTGGCAACCAGGGCACCAAACCCCACAGCCTTGGCTACATGGCAGAGGGAGAAGATGG
>VXBQ01012955.1:142273-165842 GCA_013400175.1 Phainopepla nitens | reverse complement strand
AAAACCTACAAAAAAAAAAAAAAAAAAAAAAAAAAGGATATTACAGCTCCTTCTGCTAGGCCTCACTTAATTGCCTGAAAAAATAAAAAAGAGCACCTACTCACCAGGATTTTGGTAGTGTAAGCGCTGTTGATAGCAATGGCATTGACCAGCAGCTCCATGGTTTTGGCAGGGATGGAGTCGGGGTCGGGGATCTCCTTGTAGTGGACGTCCCCCACGTAGGCCTGCACCACGGTCATGCGGTTGGTGGTCAGCGTGCCCGTCTTGTCCGAGCAGATGGCCGTGGCGTTGCCCATGGTCTCGCAGGCGTCCAGGTGCCGCACCAGGTTGTTGTCCCTCATCATTTTCTGAGGGGAAAACCCACCAAAACCCAGATAAGAAACCCCTCGAGGTTGGCTTTGACAGGTTTTTAGTCATAAAAAGGAAAGCAGCACATGGTTAGTCTTGCTGGCGAGAACGTGGTTCTTGAAACCAGAGCTTTGGTGGGGGCAAACAACCCCAAATCCCAGCTACAGACAACCAGGCTGTGTCTGTCCCTGAGGTAATTTTGCCTTTGATAAACTAAAAGGGTTGCATCATTTTCCTGCAGCAGGTTTGCATTTTAAGGAATAGCTGGAAGAGCAAAAATGAGCTAAAGGAACCAGAGATAACAGCGTTTTTTTAAACATTATCGTCACATCAAACATTTGGGATTTTTTCTCAACACTGCTTGGAATGCCAGGATATTATCTGGCAGCAGCAGGTGGACCACAAATCTTGGGGGAAAAGCAAAAGGGAAAGAGAAAGGGAAAAGAAAAAGGTGTATTACATGGCAGCAGCAGGTAGACCCCACATCTTGGGGGAAAAGCAAAAGGGAAAGAGAAAGGGAAAAGAAAAATGTGTCAAAGGAAGGATATCAGGAGAATGAGAAAACATTTTCAAAGGAGCTATGTACTTTATTAGCAAAACCCCATCTTTGAGACTTTTTCCTAATAATTGTGATATTTGGCTACATAGCAGCTAAGAGATTCCTTCCTAAACTTCCTAAGTTGATTTGTTTATATGCTAAATGGAAATAAAATTTACACCATCTTCATCTAAGATTCCAGAATGGTTAAGTCATCTGATTAAATTGCTCAAGTAATCCCCAAGTCCAGGATGTTAATCCGCTTTAATTTCCTAATAGAACCATTTACATTGACTTCAAAGAACTGCATTTAAGAAAAGTACATGAAAGCTTCAGTGAAACTCTTAATTTCTTTGAGAAACTCCAATTTCTGTGAGAAGTGTTCCTGAAGACTTCAAATCCTTGTCAAAACTTGGTACAATTGCACCAGTGAATTTGAATACAAAATTATTCTATACCAAAAGACTGGACCATTTTCAGAGTACATTCTGCTCAATAAATTCCTGGTTCCTTGCAAATTAAGCAGATATTTCTACTGCTTGATATTCCTGCACTGTGCAGTTTTAAGGAGATGTGTTGGAAGATGTATTTGCATTTTTGTTAGAAATACTTTCAATATAAGTTTTCTTTAAATCAATTTCATTAACGTTTTGAGCACATAATTTTCAGACTGTTTTTCATCCCATCCGATAAAACCTGAGGACCAACTCAGTAGTGAACTCAAGCAAACAACACTTTTCTCCCTGGATTATTTTGAATGTCTCTTACCTTTACAGAGTAAGCCAGAGAAATAGTGACAGCAAGTGGGAGTCCCTCAGGAACAGCAACCACGAGCACAGTGACACCAATAATGAAGAATTTAACGAAATACTGAACGTAGACAGGAGTGCACTCTGGCAACCACTGCTTCTTGTGGACCACAAAGGTGTCAATGGCAAAATACAGTACCAAGATGATGACAGTGATGGCAGACATCACCAGACCTGGGAGGAGAAATCACCAGTTACCATAAACCCAAACACCACTGAGAACACGAGCATTTAGAAATTGGGATTTGATAGGAAATTACCTCTTTCTTTGTGACGTTTTTCACCAGAACCAATAACAATGATAAACTGTACAATGAAGAAAAAACATTGCCAAAATATATTTTCAGCAATCACACATTCCACTGCACAAGAAATTCTAGGGAATTCAGTTTTAAGCACCTAATTCTGCCTTTAAAACTTCCCAGGCAGTGCAGGAGTTCTGCTGTCACTTAAGCCAAGTTTATTCAATTTAGCACATTACTTTTCCTGGTACAACATTTATCTTTTCTTTTAACCCCACCTTTTACAAATTACTTGTCTATCCATATTTAAACACCCTTCTTCTAAATAAGTATATCTTTAGAGGCTTCAGCAAAGGAGTCTCCCAAAGTTTATGTTGCTGTATAAAATACTGTAGAAAAGCCCTACTGATGTGGCTGGGTGCATATAAAGAGGCAATAATGCAGAATTATCCACAGAACAGTTTTGCACTGGGTTTTTTAAAAATGTGACTGATACTGGTGTATCCAAGGTGTCCCTTTTCAAAGGAACATCTGCAGACTGTGTATCTTTATAAGCAGAGGTTCCAAAGAGACAGAGACAGCAATAAATATTTCACAGAATTGACAAAATATCCCAAGCGTTCCATCCACTCTCCCAAGGCACAGACTGCTGAGACAGCACTTCTGCTCCACAGTTTTGTGCCTGGGTGTGAGTATACAAATAAAATTTCCATTATAGCCTCAGCTTTGCCTTGCTCTGACCAGCCCTGTTGGCAGGTTTGTGCGAAGCAGTTAAGCCTGCATTTTGGAATAAATTAATTTCTCCCTAATGAGATCATTGAGTAGAAGGAGAATCCTGTGAATCTCATGTCTTGACTGCAGTTTCAAAAAAATTGGTAAAGCTGAGGGATGCTAAGGTTGACAGGAAACAGATGAGTCAGGGAGATCACTCTGTGCCAGAGGATAAAGGAAAATCTATTAAAATATTGTACAGGCAAGTACTCCTGACAACGCAAGACATCCCCATAGATTGCTCAATGCCAAAGAAAAACCAAATGAGGCAATGATTAATGAATTGAATTCCTGTCCCTTGCCACATTCTGGTCAGAAATCCCTACACAATTACTTTAAGAGTGATGTTCACGTGCCCGCCAAAGTACCAAAGAGAGCAGAAGTCAAGGCAGTGGAGAAAGGTACTTAATCCAAGGAATTAATCATCAGGGGAAACAAAGGAGAGAAGCTGGAGGAATATAAAGTGGGGCAAGGCATTACATTGGATATGAGGGATGACAATCCTGGATTTGGTCACACTCTGTTCAGGCAAAGGGAATTGGCATCATGGAGTTATGTGATAAACTTAAAAATGGATGGGAAGGGGAAAAACCAGACTGGGGAAGAAAGCTGAGGGAAATGGAACAGAAGTAAAGGGATCTTGTAGGGCCTCAACCAAGGAGCTGAGATCAAAATCTCTTCAATGCCATGAGAAAAACAAACCTAAGGAACTTTGGGCCCTTATGGAAGATTTCCACTCTCTACCTAAAAGTTGGAGAAGCGCTGCTTCCAACACCAGGGGCCAGGTGGTTCTGGATACAGGAGTCAAGAGATGTGTTGTGCTTGGGGAGAAGGCAGGAATGTGGATATTTGGGGAAAACAGAATGATTTTGGAATCCATGACAGGGAAATAGCGTGTGAGTGATATTTTGAGATGGTATTAGAGATTCTGAAACTGTGTTCTGAGGGGAGAGGAAATTAAATACGTAATTACTGCACTTGGGAATATTAACTCTGAGAAAAGCTGCATTTCATTTTGATTCAAATATTCATAACAATCCAAGTTCCCCAAAGCTCGTTGACAGTCAAAGCTGATTTTTAGGAGAATAAAAGATCTTCAGCACCACAAACTCATCTTAGAACAGCTTTGTGATGACCCATTTCCAAATCAGGCAGTAAAAAAGGGCCTGTCCCTTTTCAGAACCATTTGCTTTCCAGCTCTTTGCCTCCCGTGACCTAGAGGGGTTTGGTGCCACCCAGTCATACCTGCTTTGCCAATCTGCACTGCCAGCTTGGTCAGCTTCCCCTGAAGGACAGATTTTTCTTTCTTGTGCATGTTGGATTTCTTCTTGTCCTTGTCGTCTCCCTCTCCCCCTTCTGCGCTCTTCAGCGGCTGCATCTCCATGGCAGCAGCCCCGTCCTGCTGCTTGGCTGACAATGCAGAACAAAACTGTTACTCCAGAGTTTCATCCCTCCCTTTCTCCGTGCTGATCCTCTCTGAACCCAGCCATCACACAGGGGCTGGCTGGGACAATCTCTGCAGGGACACCCTTGGCTCCCGTGCCAGGCTCTGGGGCTCTGCAGGACACAGCACATACCTCAGTGCATGGGGGGATTTGGGCTGGAAACCACTAATTGGGTTTACCCCTCATTTTTGCCCCCACCCATGACGGTCTGAGCCATACACATATATGTCACTGAATGTCTTGCATGTGACTTGGCAGGTGACAACATCAGCACTGCAGGGTTCCCTGGAATAGCAGAGCTCAGGTGCTTTGGCAGATCCAGATTTCTCTGAATTTTGGGATGTCTCTCAGAATGCAGTGCCCCCTCATAATTATATTTCCAGTGCAAATATTCTGAAGGCAATGTGGCTGCACAGATGGCCCACGTGCCACCTCTCTGGGCTGCAGGGGCACCTCGGTGACCAGAGCACCACACTCTGCCATCCACCATTCCAGAAAATCCCTGTTATAAAGTTCCCTCAGCATTCCGTGACCAAGTAACTCAGCCCTCGGGTCTGATGGAGGTGGCATTACCACTCCCCCACAAAAACCACACACAGTTTTGGGGCTGATCCCTCCTTTCCTGACAGAATGCCAACAGAAGGAAACTTTATTTTTATGTGTTTCTGAAAGGCAATGACATTGCAGTGGATATATGTGTGTGTGTCTGGTTTGTACTGAGCACAATAAATAAAATAGGATGAGATGAAACAGCTTTGTTTTTGTGAAGAGACTGTACAAGACTGTGCTTGTTTGACCTGGAAATCTAATTTTTCTACCTAGCCTGAATGCTTACTATTTAATAGTATTTTATTTTGTACTTTTGTACCATGAACCACTGAGTTTCTCTATCCAGTTTCTGAGCCATCACCTTTGCAATGTTCAATATTATCTGAGAAAAGAAAATTATCCTTTAATTTGGTATAACCCAAAGAACCCTTGATAGCTGTGTCTTAAAATAAAAAGGGAACCATGACTTTGCTTCAGAGAAAGCAAGATATTGATTCCAATTTCCTCCTGACATTGTATATTAAACAAGAAACTCCTAAGACTCTCAATCTTCCTCAATCAATAAAAGGCTTTTACACTGCTAGATAACACCTTGGCTTTAAGGTTTCCTTTTTTTATTTTGCCTTTTCCCTGCAAATGAAGAGATGTCCAGACAATGCCATCAGACACCAGAGATGATGAGACATAAAAAAACTGGGCTGGAAAATCACTAACTATACGTAGGATACACAACTCGCACAGAGAAAAATCAATTCAAATGAGCTTTGTGAGATGAAAGCAACATCCATAAATGGTTCATTAAAAACACTCCTCTCCTAAATCTCTGCCACTTGTGGAAGTTACAATCTCTTAGGTAGGTTTTTGGCTGGGGTTGGTTGGTTGGGGTTTTTTTGGACATTCTGCATGGACAATGAGGGCCAGTTTCACACACAGGTACAGATCACGGGTTCTCACTGCACTCTGGGACAGGATTGAACTACATGCTAACAATACAATCCACAACCTCCTGAATAGGAAAGAAGATTACCTTTGTTCTGGTTGTTCTCCATATTCCCATCCTGCATCTTGCCTAAATGATGAAAAATTCCAACAGACAACAGACAGTAAACAACCTTCAGCCGAGACAGAACACAAAAATGGGAACTTTTTATCAATGGGACACAAAAGCCATGAGCACATCACGGGCACTTGGGCACCATCCCCTGCCCTCACACCTGCACTCATAGGAGGGGCCAGCCCAGCTGGGCACAGCCAAGGAATTCCAGCCAAGCTCAGGCTTGGAAGACATTAAATGCTAAATATCCGCATGTATTTTTGAGGAATCTGCTTAAATTCAGAGGGGGAAACTAATAAAGTTGATCTGGTGGAAAGATGAATTGGAAAAATATTCCTGAGCTGATGTTTCAGAGGGCTGGGACTTAAAAACTCTGGCACACACCAGTACACAGTATGACTTCCTTAATGTATTCTAGAATTAAATTAATCATGTCACTAAACTGAGAAAAAATAGAAACAATAGTGTTAATAAATCTAAATAAAGAAATAAAAATGTAAATCAGATAGGATGTTTAAATTACATCTTCCTCACTTGGTTGTATGAATCAGCAAATTTCTTCTGGAAATACAAGTGCCAGGTGACCTAAATTTAGATTTATCCTGAACATAGATTTGCCAAGTGCCTCTTTAATTTCCAGCTTGACATTTTATCCACAAACAGTTTTACCACAGCAAAGTCCTTATTCCTTTGTGCCTTTTTTAACTGGAAATGTCATTTGAAAGTGTGTATGAGATAAAAATGGCAAAATGTACAAATCACGTACAAAACTTTGGTATTCAGAGTAACAACGAGATTTTTTCAAATGTATTCAAAATTTCTTGGTGGCATCCCTCACAAAACTTTCACAGTAATTATATGAATTTATGGAAAAGACTACAACAAATATTATTTCAGAATGGATGACAGTGTCTTTTGGTAGTTATGTAAAATGCACCATAAAAAATAATGCCGAGGAAAATTGAGTTAAAACACCATTACAGGATTGTGGACACATTCTAATAAGAAATGTATGATCAGAATTTATTAAAAAATGTGCCAGCAGGTACATCGTGTCCTTCTGACTGCTATGTGGATTAATTTTTTCACTCTGCTGTGAATAAATAATAACAAAATGGAAAAGCTAAGATGAATCTCTTGCATGTTGGTCTTTGCACTAAGTGGGAGAGCAAAAGTGACAAAATCAGTCTTGTCTTTATCAAAAATAGGCCCCAGTGTCACACTGGGAAATTCCAAAACCCAGAAGCAGAGCCAGGGAAAGGATATCTGTGACCTAAAATCACCTCAGAGCTCAGGTGAATTACTCCAATAAACCACTGACCGTCAGCTGCTTGTCTGCATTTCCAATTCTAGTCCCACCCTGGCAATAACAGGACTTTAAAAATTCAGGATCCACCTTCCAGAGCTTTACACTTTGCACAAGAGATGAACCCATGAACCTGAGCAAAACCAAGCTCATTTTCATGGTGAAATTCCCCATAAAACCTTTGCCTGCGGGGCACAGTTGGACTCAGTACCTGCCTGGTGGCTGTTTTTCTTAGAAGGGCTTTTAATAAAGTTACTGGAAGACAGAAAATATCTCTGGAGATTCAGATTTCTGGCTGGAGCATAAAGCCTTCCCTAAGAACTGGAAGGCATTAATTTAGAGCAGGCAGTCTGCTCGATTTCCTGCTCTAGACATCCCTTTGCAGAGTGCAATTCCAAATCTTGTAGTGGCAAAAAATTGAACAATATTCAACTTTCAAAAAGATAAAAATCACCAACAAAACCCAAACATGACTGTCCCAACTGGCAAACACATCACAGAGAATATTTTTCTTTGTAAACTAAAATATGTACTTTCAGGACATATATTTTCTATTTAATAGCATAATTATGATAATAAATCCCACTAACAATTTACTGGCTACCTGAAAATAGCAGTACACAAGATAAGCAATCATTAATAACAGTTTAAACTCAGGTATTTAAAAAACACATTCTCAATATTCTTAATCTACTGCATTGAGGTTATTGAGTGGGGGAAGTCATCACAGGCAGATACAATTCAGTTATTTAGACAGAATAACAAAGAAAAAGTAATTTGGGTAATCAAGATAAAGAAAAGGAAGCTGTAAACTATTTATACCCTCCTGTGGCAAATAATTTTAAGCCTGCACTTTGGTATAATATATGAACAAGGAAATTAAGGCAGAAAGAAAGGTGATAGAATCACCACTGCTGAGAGATCCTTCCTCCTTCCAGGTACAAATATTCCCTCATCCTTCTGTCCTCGGTGCATTGTTTAGAATCATCAAAAGGACAAGTCTTTATTTAATATTTTGGTAGCATAATGTGAAATAATTCTTTGAAAATATAATATTTTTTACATAATTCTGAAAATATTTTCTTCTTTTCTGCTCAGAATAATAAATCAAATAAATGTTGTTTGGGCTGGAGAAATCCATCTGAGTTTTTTATCACTTTTCTAAGCAAGGATGAGAAATCAGAAAGTTTAAAATAGCATAGCTAAACTTTCATTCTGCAGCTGATTTGAAAGTTCTGAATTTAAATATAAATATCTTTCACATGCCTTTGCCTCACTACAATTCCTATATTTTGGAAAGGACTCATGACACTTTTGCTGATAAATTCTTACTATGAAAGTCATGGACTTGACTAAATAAAATTCCCAAGAAAAGCCTCCTCTTTACCTCCTGCAGCCCTTGAGGAAGAGCCAATGACACAGAATAACAAAGTCCTATCACTATTTTGGAAATTATTTCCCTCATTTGGAAATTATTTCTAAATTTGAAGAAGTGCCTGGAATCAACCAAAGAAAATAATGGAATTGTGTTCCAAGTGCTGAGAGGGAGCCACTGTATTAAACAGGAAGTTTTAGATAATTCTTCTATGTGTTCAGTAAATAACTTCACTTACAATTCAGATATATATTAAAAATAGAAAAATAATATTAAAAACCCATTCAAACTGCAAATTGCTTTTTAGGAACTGAAGTAGCTCAGTAAATACACCAGGATTAAGAGTAGATGTAAAATATTCCAGCAGAGATTTCTCTGAGTCTGGTAAGCCATTTCTATACCTTTTCTATCTTTTCTGAATACACATTTAAGTAGCAAATTCTCTGGGTTATAATTGCCAAAAAAACCCCAACAACCCACCCTGGAAATCCTGATTTAGGAAGGTGGCAGTGCTCTACTGGAAGGAAATCAAATTTGGGGTCATTTGCTCTAGTAGAAGGAAATGAAATTTAGGGTAAACAAGCTGTAAACAGTGATTGCTGCTTCCCTGATTTTCATTTTTACTAATTACCTTTACTAAATATAATACTTTGGAATGAGATGAATTTTCCTGAATTACTACCTTTCTGCAAATTTTCTGTTTTGTTTATGGCCTTAACTTGCAACCTTTCAAAAATTGAACGTATTGTCCATAGTTCTGACAACGAGACCAGCAACAATTCTCTATTTTGACCTCAGCTCCTCAAACTCAACAGAATTTATGAGTTCCTTTGGTACAGCACAGAATACACAGGCTGGGTCACAAAGTAAATGAATTTATCACTACAGGCTCACTGGCTGAAAACAAACTCTTTCTTTTGTGTCAATTGTGTATTGACAGTTAAGAATAAAAATATTGTATCTGAAATGCAATTGATTTATTTTCAAGCAACAACATTTCCTGAGCTTGCTACTTATTCAAGAATATCATTATTTTTCTTATTCTAAGATATTTTCTACACAAAGGTATTCGACTGCAGCTAAAATTCTTGTTTCCAGTCACACCTCAGGAAGAATTTTTAGACTTTAAAAAGATTCATTTCATCCAGAACAAAGGAATAAGTAGATGAATTTGGGCTCCTTGCTTTGTAAATTATCCTCTCCTTCCTTTCTCACCTCCAAACCATTTCTACATTTTAAGTATTTAACTCATCAGCAGTGCTGACTGAGAAATTATCAGAAATCTGGCATTGGCCATTTCCCAGATAATTCCAAAGCACTCAGACCCGAGTCTGCTGTCTGAGCTCTCCTCTGAGCAGGTGAATTGTGGAAAGCCTGTCCTGCCGATGCTGATCAAAGACCAGCAGAATTATTGAACTGCTTCATCTCAGAGGAGCTAAACTCCAAAACATCCTTAACTGCACCAAAAAAATTCACTCCACACTGCAAAGCCCTGAGTTTGTATCTCAGCTCCAGGATAAACACGGACGGTAACTGTTGTTCCTGACTGGAGAGAGGATGATGGAAAATCACATCCCTAATTCTGACACTGATCTAATATCCCCTGGAACTCAATTTCCTCATTAAGCTCAGCTTTGAACCCAAACACAGCAGGGACTGTCCAGGCAGCCCTGGCTCTGAGCAGAGCCCAGGCTGGAGCAGCACAGGGCTGGCTCTGCCCCTTGAGCACCAGCAAAGAGGGGCTGGGATCTCTGCTCCCAGCTCCCTGCGTGGCAGCAGTGCTGACCATCCAGGGGGCTGCAGGGGAGCTTGCTCCTCAAAGTGCAATTAGCACTGAGTCACAGAATGGTTTGGGGTGGAACAAACCTTAAAGCTCATCCAGGGCCCCCTTCCCCCATCCCAAATTTCTCCAAGCCCCATCCAACCCGGTCTTGGACACTGCCAGGGATCCAGGGGCAGCCACAGCTGGTCTGTGCCAGGACCTCAGCACCCTCACAGCAGTGGAGAATAAAACACTGATAATTCATTCCCTGATTCTTGGTCTCTAAGGAATCTGGAGCCAGGATGATGGAGATCCCTGCCATGCAAGGACATTGTAAATCCTAGGTTTCCAGAATGGGTTTTAAATCTGGTTATATGTTTCTTTTAAATGATTTGAAAATAGGCTCAAAGATTTCACGTGTCGCTGTTTTAAATAAGATCCTACAGCAGTAAATCTTGGTCCTTGTTTAGCACTTGATATTGCTGTCAGAAACTCTCATTTCACATGTGAAATGCAACCTACATGGAAAAAAATCTTCTTTTACCAACATGATGAAAAGTAGAATGACTTTACTCGGTATTTTTGGCACTGCACAAGAAGGAAAAGTTGCTTGGCAAATAAAGTCTCATGTATCTGATTAGCAGCAAAATACAGCTGATGCCTACACTAATATTGACCCATTCAATCCAATTTAACACTGGAATCTGACTGTTAGGAGAGACACTGAAATATCTGTGTGCTAACAAGCGGGGTCAGGAATCTGTCCTGGGACACTGAAAACTGGCTGCAGGAACGGTTTGGTTTGGGTTTAGTTAACATACACAGGCTCAGGAGGTCACTGAGGGCTCACACAAATATCCACCAAACTTCTTGGTCTCCCCTGAAACAGATGCTGAAAACAGCAGAAGTTGTTCCTAACACAGTGTTGGTTGCAAAGGAGGCAGATTCCTGATGCCAGCCCTCTCTCAGAACTGTGTGAGGAATTATGAGAGTGAAAAGAGGAGAAGCAGAAAGAATCCTTTCCTCACGGTGCTCCTCTCCAGATCTAGGCTCAGTAATGAAACTTTATAATAAAACTTCAGGTGAATCTACCCAAAAATTTGAAACTGGCCTGACTGAACTGCTTCTTTGAACTGCAGATTTAACGGCAAATAGATCAAGATCCCAAACTCCGCCTCTGCCAGGCTGAATTCTGTGGAATGGAGCTTCAGCATCCCCGTGGGCCCTCTCCCGAGCTCCTGCAGAGCGTGTGGAGCAGGATCTCTCAGAGTGCAGTCACACACACACACAACATCTGTGCAGGTCAGCGAGGGGAGAGGGAATTTGACACAGTCAGGAGAGAAATCCATCAAATCAGACAAGCCGGGGGTTGTGACGTACCATTGACTAAGCTGGCATTTGCATTATCAGTGGCATTTGCACCTGCTGCACCATCTGTGGCTGGAGGAGGGTGGGAGGAGGGATGGGAAGAATCTACTGAGCAATAATGGATAAAAAAAAAAAATAAAAAACACAGAAACAAAACAACAAATAATGAATAAATAATAACAACAACGCGAACAAATGCACGTGACAGAGCGAAAAGCCATTGTGGCTTCGTTTGCTCCCAAAATCAAAGAGTTTGAAATTAGTTAACACAAATTTACAAAGCAACGTGGCATTGGGAAGGTGTCGCATAATGGATAACTCAAATAATAATAACAACAACAACAACAATAATAATAATAAAAGATAAATAAATAAATATGAAACACATTTAGCAAAGTTAAAGGAGTTGGTGAGAGCTGAGTGCACACAGTACATTGCTTTAGTCCTTTTGTGTCTTATTTTTTGTACTTCAGTGTAATTTATGCATTTTTAAACAGGTTGAAATGTTTCCTCTGGAGTTAATTTACACAGTGCATGGGTAGCTTCAAAATTTGCATTTAAAAATGCATTATATCTATATCTGTACATACTTCTACATAGTACAATGATACATATTTTATGTCTAAAATAATTTTGCACATTATGATTTATCATCACTGATGCATCCCAGGCTAGCAGGGCTCAATCCATGTCCTGCCATCACCCAGGTAAAATGCACAGTGATCTGAGTAGAAACACGGAATTTTCCTATGTTTTATGTGGAAAAGGCAAATATAGTCTTGAGGAGAATAATGGGCTATTTTAAATCCAGATAATGGACATTACACATTTACTGGTTTGTGGTGACATGAAAGAAGAACCAGAAAAGAAAACCCTCTTCTTCTTTTCAACAATTATCAACATATTAGAGAAAATTGGACAAGAAACCTTTCCTAATAGGAAGGTGAAAAGCATAAAGAAGATTTTATCATTTTACTATGTTTTTTATAGTAAAGTTCAATAAAATTATTCTTTGCAAATAATCGATAAAATTTCCTTTGTTTTGTTTCTGGTGGTTAATTGCTCACAATGGAACCAAGTCCTCCCACGAATCCTGGCTGAGACTCTCAAACTGCTCCAGTTCCTGCCCCACAGGGATTATTTCATGCTGTACTGGGTTGGTACTGCAGAAGAATGGGCTGATTTTATTTACAAATGGCAAATTGGGAGAAGAAAATAAACAGCTCCCAGGATTTAAAAACACACCCTGTGCAACTGCATTCAGGAAAATTTCAATTGCAAATTTGATTACTGTGGTGGCAACGACTTAAACTGTTTTGGTGACTCGTGCTTGTTCTTTATTCCGTTTGGATCCCCACCCCAACCAGCACAGCGTGAGCTGCTAACAGCAAATCAAGTATTCCACATTAAATACTTTGCAATTTACTTCTGGAGCACAGCTGATTATTCCAGCTGAACGTGGAGATTTGCAACACCAACAATGCCTGCACACCAAAAGATTTGGCACCAGCAATCCTGTTGATTGGAAATCATCCTTTAATTTCAACTTGACTGATTCAAAGATGATTATTTCAATCAGCAGTTCCCCCCTGATTTGCACCATTGGATGGGCTACAACTCTTACTCTACCTGGAAGCTGTTGTTCCTCCTCCTGTTTCACACCTGCATGATGATTTTTAAAGTGTTAATGAACAAGAAAAGCACACAGCCACAGGGACTGAAAGGGGCAGGATTTCTGAGAACTGCAGGTTTATGGACCAGAGGTTTCCATTTGAGCTGGTGCCTTCATCTGCCACCAGCTCTGCCCAGGCACGAGCACAAAGCTGCCAGCAGCATCAGAAGATGTCGAGGAATTCTCCATATTATGGATTTTTTTATATTATAGATATTTCTACAGAGCCATATTCAATTGAATTCTGTGTCTGAATCCAAATTCTAACACACCTCTGTAAGAATCTCTGTTTCTGGGTAAGTTACAGCCACAGTGTGTGGAAAACTCCCTGATTTCTCTTTTCCTGCCTTTCCAGGCTCTTCCCTGTGACACCTGAGAGAACCACCTGAGCACAGCCTAGGGAGGCCAGCCCAGTTAAACCCAGCCCAGGGAGCTCTCACATCACACAGGGGTGAAGCTGCTCCTCCTCTCCCCCAGATCTCACCAAGGCTCTGAACGACAGCAAGAGCAAGCTCCAAGGTGCTGCTCAAAACTAGTCTGGCATAAAAGAGTTTTGCTTTGTGAAGTTCCAGTCTTTCTCCTTTTAATTCTCCTGGAGCTCCCCATGCCTGGCAGCTATTGTGCACTTCTGTGCAGAAATGAAATGATAAACATTTCATTAAGTAAAAAAGTATTTCCTCAAAGCATCGAGGAGTCAAAGGCAGCTGCTGGTTGAACATTCTCACAAATGGAAATTGTAGGTCCTGAAAACCATTTGAATTTGGCCTTCCTATCTGCAACTTCATATAAAAGGATGGAAACAAAAAAACAGGTGGAATCATATTGCCTGGTAGATAGCAAATAAAATGTTCAATAAAGCTGTAACTGCTTTTTTTCTTTATTAACAGTGAAAACCACTAGAAGGAGCAGAAATGTCTGAAAAACCCGTATTAATTGGCCCTTAATTACATTTGAAAGACAAATATTCTTGGGACAGACTTGTAATGAAATTGTGGAAGCAGAACAATTTACAAGACTGTGAAGAAAAACTGGAAAGGACAGACATTAAATCATGTTTCTGCTTAGTGTGCAGCCCATAAATTAGCAAATGCTTATGACATCACACTGTTATAAGGTGAAAAGTCTAAAGAGGCTTCTTGATTTCATTAACTGATACAGGACATGAAAGTAAAACTGTCTGCTAACATTTACTGCCACATTCTTGGCTTTTACTATTCTTAGCTCGACCTTTACACCTGGAGAAATTAAAATGCCTCTCAAGTCAGTAACTGACATTAAACAACCGGGCTAGCAAAGAGCCACAGCT
Organism: Phainopepla nitens; assembly: GCA_013400175.1. Taxonomy (NCBI): domain Eukaryota; kingdom Metazoa; phylum Chordata; class Aves; order Passeriformes; family Bombycillidae; genus Phainopepla; species Phainopepla nitens. The sequence continues at coordinate 151,297 of VXBQ01012955.1, read as the reverse complement.
TATCTGTATTTTAGTCCTGAAGCTCCAAGAGAGATGCTATTTCCATGGCCAAGGGTTTTTTCCCCTGGGGAAAAAGAAAATTAAATTGATAGAAAAGCACAAAATCTTAGCAAACTGTAGGTGAGCATGGGTTCATGTAGAGAAGCCAGAGCAACTGGAGCGTGCCCAGGTATTCCCTTGCATTTCAGTAGGGACTGGGAGCCTGCAATTTCACACTGGAAAAACATCTTGTTATCCAATGGATTTATTGGTTAACAGCTTCTGCTGTTTTTCTGTGTGACATGTGATGATAAAAATGTGTCATAAAAAAAAAAAAAAGGCAGCTTGAAAAATCGCATTTATTTGTCAAGAGCAGAGGAGAGCTCTGGCTGCACAAAGCCCAGGATCTTTCTCTGGAGCATCCTGGTGCTCGGAGATTTACCTTTCTTGTCTTTCTTCTCCTCCTCTTCTCCCCCAGCTCCCAGCAGAGTGAAGATGATGCCAGTCTGAGAATTCACCCCCACAGCAGTCACCAGCATCCGCCCAGAGCCTTCCATGACATGGGTGCCTGAAAAGAGGCAGGAAAGGTTACAGAGAGCTAAAAAAAATGTAAAAAATTATGCAAGGCTTTTCTGACAGTGCTGAGAGAGATTTGTTACACTTTATAAACCTATATTGAGGGGGATATTACCACATAACCAAAATAAAACCTGTTGTGTATTATTCTCAACCAAAAATTAATGCTTAAGCACAAACCTCAGGCTGCACATCCATCACCATGAGATTCTCTTTTTAAAAGAAATAGTGTCACTAACCAAGTCTATCTTTTGCAAGAAAACTGTTTCAGCAAAACATCACAAATACACAAATTAGGCCAGCCATCCCCCAAAGAAACCCCAAAAATAAATTCAGTTTAAACCTAAAGACCAGAAAAGATCTTTAAAGGCCAGCAGAGTCTTGGCTGGGTCAGTCAGAAAAGAAAAGCTCTGAAACCTTCCTCAGAAATTCATCAGAGCCTCCTTTAAGATGCGTCACTATTTGCAAATACATTTTAATTAAGAACTTGCTATTTGTATCCCTGTGTTTTGTTCTCAGGGAATCTTCTCCTGAACTGGATGACAAAAGTGGATAAAAATATCCACCAAAAAGTGGATTTGAGCAGCTTTCCCAGGAAAGCAGACACCCAGCACACTCACAGGAGCTCAGGGGCGTGGGGCAGGTTTTACCTGACAGCAGCATCGGGTCTTTGTCCACGGATTTGCGGACCTGGTCGGACTCTCCAGTCAAGGAGCTCTCATCGATTTTGAGATCATTTCCTTGAATAAATATCCCATCAGCAGGGAGAAGGTCACCTGCAGTCAGAACGGGGCAATGGAAAACCGCCGTGAGATCGCTTTTATAATCACACAATGAGTTTCGTTATAAAATCACAATTAACTGCATTGAAAGTTGGAATGAAAGTAGAAGGGAAGAAATTACTCCTGACTCTGTCCACATGAGCCACAGCATTGCAATCCTGCAAGGAAAGGCCTTTTATTGCAAACATTTTCTGCTTCATGCTATCCCAGAATCCAAATGCATCACATTTAACACACGATGGGCATCCTCATCGCAGGGGTTTGGCAGGGCAGTGCTCTTCACATCACCTGAAGACTTCTCCATCAGAATTCATAGGAATTAACAGCAGCTAATTAACAGCTGAGCTGCCCTTTCCCCCTCCCCCCCTCAGGAAGCCCTTAGGTGAGTCCAGGAGAAATGTGATGGCTGGTGGAAGAGGGATATTGCTGGAATTAACAACTCACTCCAGAGGACACCGAGCTCCTGCAGGAGTCTTTCACTCCACTGGAGCACGGGGCTTTCCCTACGGCATAGAATTATCAGGCACCTGATCTGGGGGATCAATCTGGATCTGAAGCAACTCATGAGGTGATCAGAGAGGCCCAATTCCCTTCCACACAGCATTTAAAAATACTTCCTCTTATCCCTAACTGGACAGAAACAAAAAGAAATAAATCTGAACAACAGAATCCTCCATGATAGAGAATTACCTTTGTATGAACAGTCCTGGTCCTGGTCAGTGAAAGAAGTTTACACCAATGAAATTGATTTCCTAGGGCAGTTTTACAGCAGGTTATCAAGTTCTCCTTCTGCCCTGGCAGCTCAGCTGTCACCTCACCATGGCCAATACTGACTTTTCTGTCCTGTAAATCTGACACAATCCTGCCTGTCCCATCCCTGCCAGGGGAGCATGTCCATCCTGCTGGGAAGGGCTAGCAGAGCAAACAGCTTCCAGAGGAGGTGCACTCACCATATTTCACCTGGGCAATGTCCCCAACCACGATCTCAGCCACGGGGATCTGGATGACCTGTCCCCCTCGCACCACGGTGAACTTCTGCTCCTGCTCGATGCGGCTCTGCAGCCCCCGGAACTGCTTCTCCTTGCTCCAGTCATTGAAGGCAGTGACCAGGACAACACAGATGACAGACAGAAGGATGGCAGCACCTTCAATCCAGCCAGCTTCGGCCTCCCCCTCATCCTCAGCGCCTCCTGTTGCAGTACCACACCCTGCAGAGGTGGCAAGAGCCAGTTTAGGGAAGGTCGGGTGTATCACAAGAAATAAAATTTGCTGTGACATGACAAGGTGAGGGAATGGAGCTGCTTTTCCCAGCACTGCCTGCCAAAGAAACGTGGCAGAGGGGAGGAAAAGGACGTATAAAGAGGTCTGTGGAAAAGAGAAAGGAAATAGATCGACAGAAATCTTAGTCCCTTTAATTTTTTAAATTAAATTTTTCTGCTGAGGAACCCATCTGTGGTGAACCCAGACTGAACAAATGGAAAGAGAAAGCAACAATTCTGTTATGTGACAGAGGACTCAGAGCTTCATCTGAGCCACCAAAACCTGCAGGGTAAGAATAAGAATAATACTGAAAGTGTCAGGAAGGACTAAAACAATGAATGACATTAATCAATGCAAAGCAATGGCATTAAATTAACATTAACACCCTGCCAGATTAAATTAAACAATTTTAACACAGTTTTTTTAAACAATTTTCAACATGATTTCTAAATGTTCCCAACTAAACACTTACAGGGAACACTTGTTATAAAAACACTGGGCTAAACTGAGTTTATCAGCATTTCAATTTGATAATGAATGTACTAAGGAACACTGAGTAAAAACAATTCCCCAATATTAATTCATCAGTCTTGTCTACAGAGAAATACAGTGAGGTGCTTCTAGAACTGCAAGTGCATTATGCCTGCCACAAGCCAAAGAGTATTAAGAGAATAACTCTATTCTGAACTTTTAATTCTGAATTACTTTATATACATCTGCTCATTATTTATTTCAAAGTTGGATGCAATTAAAACTTAAATAAGCTTCCTAGAGAAATCTATTCACAAAAAAAAAACGTGGCAGAATTCTCTTTACTGAAAGAGCACCTGGGAGAAACACTGAACAGCCAAGGATACATTCCAGAGTCACAATCCAGAGAAATCCCAACCTAAGGGAGAGAGGAGAACTCAGCCTGAGCAGCAGAGCCTCCTCTCCTGAGGGACCTGGGAACATTTTTTTCCATTTTCCATGAAGAATGACACCAGGCAGGTATTTGACATCACTTTTCCACCTTACCCAGGTACCAGGGGGCTCAGCAACTTCACTTCCACCTCTGACTGAAGTTTAATTTGGTTTATTCATCACCTCTCACTAGAGGGAATTAACAACCAATGTGATTTCTAGATTTAAATTACAAACAGGAGCACCACAATCCATGAACCAGCAGAGTAATTACTCCTGCATGTGAACAATAACAAAACTACCAGAAGTCAAAGGAAGAAAGATGAGCCTGAGCAGCCGCTAAGAGGGGAAGGAAATTGGAATGAAAGGAGCTTTGAGCCCAGCTCTCTGTGGCTCACACTGAGGTTTCTGAGGGCAAGGCAAGGGCTGCCCTGGCAGGGATGTGCTTCCACTGCTGGCCCACCTGAACCTTCAGCACAGGCACCTCACTGAAACCACCCAAACAGCACCCAAGGAAGAAATTAAGAAAGTTTTATCAATTCAGTACCTTCAGCTGCTCAGCACCAGCCACAGATGCAACGCAGAAACCAAGCCTGCAACTGTCTCCTGCAGCAGAATGGGCATTTTGGGAAGGAATAATGAATTTTGCTCTGTTTAACCTTAATCATCTCAACTGGGCTGTGTGAGATTTTTAGATTCCTTTTCCAAATCAGCAGATTCATTTTTGTCTTGATTGTTTTAAACGGTTTCCTAGTGCAAGTAATTCTGTTTCAGCAGAAACTTAAAATTACTTGCACTTTTGTCTTGACTGTTTTCTTTTAAAGCAGTGGATATTTTGGGATTGGAAGTGCCCAGAAAAAATTACTGATGGAAGTTCATTATTTTATCCCCACCATTAATGGTAGAGATTAATGAACCAGTGAAATAACAGCAGTCATAAACCAGTGAAATAACTGCATCCTATAACGATAATCTGATTTTTTGTTTAACGTTCTAGGGCACAAAGAGGAAGAGCTGCCCTCTGGCTGTGGGGAAGCTCTGTGGTGGAATTCTCAAATGCTGAAAGTTGCAGAAACTGTTTCAGTTTCAGCAGATATAACACCAGAATTCACTCTCCCTTTTTCATTAGATATGACTTAAAATTAAATATGGTGAATATTCTGTTTTTTTAACAGCAAACCTCCTCTTCTTTTTGTCACAAAAGAAACATGGCCTGGTGTAGCCACAGTCAAACACCGATTTTATTTCCTTTTCAGATGGTTGAAATTTAGTCCAGCTTGTACAAAATTACAAAGAGCTGCTGCAGAGTAATATTTCCAAGACCCTTCAGTAAAGAACAAAACAAAAAAAAAATCTTGATTAAGCAAAATCAGGTAAAAAAAAATATTCCTTGACTTGAGCAGTGAGGTTAATTTTGTGTTTGTGTTGTCAGAACTGATCTCCATGTTCACATAAATGGTACCACGGAGCATGCAAATAATACAAGATATTATCATTAATACACAAGAAATTACCTGTAGATAACTCATAGATTAAGCACAATCAAATAAAATAATTCCCTTTCCAGCTGAAAACTTTGTTTTATTCCAGCTGAAAAAATTGTTTGTAAGAAGGAAAGAAAATTTGAAGGAAACAGATTGAACTTAGATCAAGCTCTTGGAAAGTGTCCCTAAATCTGACAAGCTTCCACACTGAATAAAAAATCACATTTGTGACTTAAAATCCTGAGACAATCCTCCACAACTCAGTGAAAACAACAACATTTTAAATGTATTTAATTTCTTTTCTGTTCCTCTCATCTGACAATGATAAATTCAGGTGGAGCGGAGGTGCTTGAAGGGAGGAAGGAATTTTAGGAGTAGAGAAATTAATTGCTAGACCTCATCAATGCCTGAAGTCTTTTAGAGGGATGGAGGAAATTCCGAGTTGATTGTTGGATTTTTGAGTCGTTAATGGTTGAGATTCAATGTGGCCTCTCCAAAACCTCAGGGGTTCCCTGGCCCAGGTGAGAAGTCAGTCAGACCACCACAATTTCCCAAAATTTTGCCTTTGTCTTTTATACTCCACAGAAAGGAGATGGGCTAAAATAACCGTGTATCCTAATTCAAAATGTTCTTTTTATAGGAATAAACTCAAGCAAAAAAAAACCTCCCTGCTTCTTACAAGAGCAAGATTTCTGAGCAGTGTTTTAAAAATATGAAAAGCAGGATTTTAAAATGCAACCTCTGCCCTTTACAAGGTGACTCATCTGTCAGGAAGCATTTTATGAATTATGTGGTTCTTGCTTCCAAAGAAGGGGAGTTTTAGAGGTGTTCCTTTTAATAGGAAAAAAAATAAAGGAAACCTGCCTCTCCATTGGTTTGAGTCTGTCTAATGTTTTCTAATATACTTAAGGAAAAATAATTGGGATTTTAATTTTTTTTTCTTCTGTTATGGTTTTCCAGAAATTATAGAAAGACTTATATGGATTTACAGGAAGAAACTTTATGTATTTATAGAGGGAAAAGACACAAACTTCTTAACTCTATATTTAGATTATCTGTCCTTATTGCAGTGCAGAGTGACCCAGCACTTACCTTACAGATAAGGAGAAAATAAGAAATATTAATAAAATACATCATATTAATACATCTAAAAGCAAAAATGAGTTTAAAGCATCTAATATTTACTAAAAATGTTCATATAAGGTTGAAAAATTCACGTTGAGGTAAAAGATTGCTGTTCTGCTTTCACAGAGAGCACGTGGCTCTCAATGCTACCCAAAAATATGCCTGAGCTTTTATTGAAATGCACAGAGTGAAAAGCATCACAAAAGAGTTGTTAATATGCAGATGTGATTTGTGGCAGGGTTTTATTCCAAGACAGTGAATTGTGATGTTCTCATCTTAAATTAAATTTAACAGGGGCCCTATCTGTCAGGAAATCCAAATCCAGAGAGGTAAGCAAGGTTAAATCGTGGAGCTCTTTTCTGCCACAACTCTGAACTTGTGTCATGGCCAAAGCCTCACCCTCACAGGACAGAAAATGTGCAGGGTTTGAAACTGGGGTGATGAAGATCTGCAAGTCAAGGATATAAAGGGCTGGGACTCCTTTGGCACAGAAAAAGCATGTGGAGCCCTAAAATGGATCAACTTATCCCAAAAAGGAGCACCCAGGTGAGCTGGAACTCCCCAGGAGAGGGAGAACCTGGCAGCGCAGCCTCAAAGGATGCTCAGAAACACAAAAGGGGACCAAGGTGACTTTTGTGCCCATAAAATATCTGAAAGGACGTTACCAGAACCTTGTGGAAGGAGAACAGAACCTTAAAAGCTTAAAATTGGGCCAGAAATAGATCAGCAAAGCTGCTGGAAAAGTTTTCTACAGGGGGGAGATGAAAGGAAAGAAAAATCTGAAGGAAAGGAGGGTTCAGGGAGGATAGAACAGGAAAGTTCTGCCACCCATCACATGCAGTGAGCCCAGCTGAAGCGGCAGCAGCTGGATTTCCATCTCAGCAGGGACTGGGGGGCTCCAAACCTGCCCAGGAGCCTGGAGGGCTGAGCAAACCCCCAGGCACTCACCTGGGCTGTGCTTCATCTGGAGAAAATTCAAAACTGGCCCAAGAAACCCACTCTGCATGAACAGAACTGAATNGGGGGGAGGGGGGGAGAAGAAGAAAGGCACAGGCTATTAAAGGGTAAATTTGAAAAAATTTGAATGCGCTTATGATGAAAGGGGAAGGAGAGGAGGAGACAGGAGGACAGGTCAAAGCACTTCAGGAGCAGTGAGCAAGAGCATCATGAGGCAATAATCTGGTGGTTGTTATTAATCATTTCAGCTTAGTGAAAGCTAGAAAGCAAGAGAGGGAAATAATAGAAGTCCACAAAAAGCCAGACAGCATCACCTGACAGCTTGCCAGGCTCATGTCCTGGTGGATCTGGAATGCTTTTGGACCATTTCAATATACATTTCTCATCCTATCAACCAAATCTGGGCAGATGCAGAAGGAAGCACACGGGCTCAGTGCAGCTAAAAAGAATATCTGCTTAAAATTTCAAACAGTTATCAGGAGATTCTTAAAGCTGCTTTGAATAACATAATGATTATAATTACAAACTATACGGTCCTGAGCTGCAGCACAGTAATTTTTAAATCAGAAAAAGCACATTTTTAAAAATCTGGGAACATCTGTATTCCTAAATCCTAACCTACAGCACACACCTCTCAGCTACTCATTTCAACCTACACACTGCTATTTTTAAGCTGAGAATACCTTGTGGCATTTAAATTCCCTAGGAAAATCTCCTCACACCCCCAGAGGTAATTTTTTTAGAAAGTCAAACTGATTTTGTCATCAGAAAGACAACAGTTCCCCTGATAAAAACTTTTTATTGAATCACTTTCTCTAAAGACATTTTTTCCCTCGCTGCAGCTCCAGCACTGATGTTATTGAAGCAAATTGATGAGCTCAAAGTTACAGCTTTGTCATCAGCAGAGCTGGGCTCTGGTTCCCAACACCACCGCTGATGACTCTTACTTTACAAAAGTATTTAGCTGTGTAAGAAAAGGAGCAATAACCTAAAAATAATGCGATAAAAACCATAAATTCCCCTCCTTAACAAGGCATTTAGAGCTGTAACAGACACTGCAGCATTTATTTCTGCAGATTCCTCGTTGTGTGGTGTATTTTGCTACACAATTAGTCCCAGGAGTGACAGCCACCACCATCCCTGCCCCAATCCTGCCTGCGTGACGAAGCGTCAGCAGATGTTGAATCACTTCCCACGAGGGCAGAGCAGGAGGCTCAGGGCTGGCTTGGTGTCACCTCCGAGCCACAGCTCAGGCAAAGGGGCAGAAATTACTGGAACGTCAATGATTTCTGCCTTTCTCTCACTCTCTCCAAGGCTTTGGTCAGTCCTGACAAACATTTCCAAGTTACCTGCAGGAATCTGTGCTCTCCAAACCTGCACTCCTTCCTGCCCCACCGAAGGGATTTACGTGTGACAAAATTACCCCACAAACGCTGAGCTTCAGGGGGTTTGTACATTCACTAAAAGTGACTTTTGGACACGTATTTGAACCCAATATTAGAATTCCTTGCTTTGTGATCTACCAGTTGGTTATATAAGGGTTCCAGGGGGGCAGGGAGGGGGAAGGAAAGAGCTGCTGTCCCTGTGGGTTCGTTATATAACTGTCAGCTCCAGAGCTTGCTATTAAATATTTACACGTTTTTGGTATCTATATGCAAGGAAACAAATCTGGGGGCCTGCAAGCATAGATATAGATATATAGATAAATATATATATATATATATTCACATATTCCTCAGCCTGATCAGAAACATTCATGAGCACAGGAATGTTAATCGAAATATTCCCTCCGCTTCAGGAGATGGGATATGTCCAGCAAGGTTCTTCTGCCTGGCATCTCCAAGGAAATGCATTTTGGAGAGATCAGGCAAAGGGATGGGTCCTCACTCCACCAAAGCACCAAGCAACTACTTCTACAATGTTTATATTCAATTTTGTTTCCTTTTGCTGCCACAGAA
>VXBQ01012955.1:91092-142231 GCA_013400175.1 Phainopepla nitens | reverse complement strand
AAAAAAAAAAAAAGAGAATTTTCACTGCAAGTCCTGTTCTTAGGGATTGCAAGAGAAAACCTTGACATTGGTTTGTTGTAGCTTCACTTCTATTGCTCTGAGCTGGAGATGTCGCATTCCAAAGGTAAAACACGGGTTCCAAATGCAGGAATCAGACCTTGAAAAGTTGTTCAGTGTTTATTAACAAGTGCAGTTATTCAACCACTTGACTTGCAAGGTCACGTCCAAGCCGAGTCCTACTCGCAGAATTAATATTTCTAGAGGATCTCTTCCTGGAAAATATGTGAGAGGATTTTCTATTCCATCCCAGAGTTCTAAATCTCATTCCCTGCCATCCCCAGCTCAGAGCTGAGTCGTGCCTGGCACCGTGGCAGTGTGTGATGAGCAATATCCAAAAGTTTTGTCAGAGATCTGCACATCCCTCTGAAGGGAAGGCATCCGGGGGACTTCAGATTTTGCAGCCCAACACAGATTTGTGGAAAGCAGATGTAGGTCACTTTGCATTAGGAAATAATTCTTTCATCTGCAGGTCCCACATGATAAAAAGTGCACATTTTGCACTTTACAAGTTCTCAGCGTGTTGTTATTGACAACAGACTGAGTCTTAAACTTTTGTCATCCGGTCAGGAATTGGCTCCCAAAGCTGACCTTGCGTGGGGAACCCCACAGAATGGAAAGTTTGATGCAGTGGGGCAACACCAGATTGTAATACATAAAAACCAAAATAAAATAAATGGGAAAAAAAAAAACAACATTTCCATATTGCAATAAAAATATCAATTGACTCCAAAAACCCCAAGCAGTGCTGGATGAGCAGGACTTCGTTTGTTCTCTCATTGCAAAGCTGATGGGCTCAAAACAGGGGAAGGAGAAAGTCATGAAGACAGACAGACAGACTGACTGGATATCCAGCCAGGAAAGCAGGAAATTGAGAATCAAGGATTTTATAAGGGGAGGCTTCAGAAAGGACAATTCCTACTCATAAATCTTCACGCAATCTCAATCTAGAAGCAGGTCTTTGTAAGCATTTTAGAATAGGGTAACAATCAAGGTGGGCATATTCTAAAATGACCAGTGGAATATATCTTCGTCAAAACACCTAGAAAAGAGCGATTTCCTTCACTTAAACTTCTGCAGCCCAGCAGGAATTTGCAGAACAAGTGTTTTTACACAAGAGTGTTTACCTCCATAACAATAAACAACTACAAGCAGCTTCGCAGGCATTACTAAACAAAAAAAAATTCTATTAAAAAATGCAAAATAATTAAGTTAAACAATCATTCCTCTTTAAAATTCTCTAAGTAATAATTATTTGGGGGATTAATTGAGAGGCTGTAAGCCAAAATTACAGGACAATATATTCCACAGTGTAAGGAAGGCTGTTCTGGGATAATTGTTACAGTGACCTTCTTTCAAAAAGAAAGAGCTCTTAATATGACCTACAACTATTCCATAAAGAAAAATACTTACTATTATTTAAGTGTCTTTGTAGAAACAGTGAAAAAAAAATAAATCAAATATAAAAAGTACATTTGTCCGTAATGAGTGATTCTGACATTGCTTTTCATTTCAGTACAAATATCAATGTCCTCAAGGAAAATTCTGGAGAGAGCTGAAGCCTTCTTTGTATTCATGCAGGATATATAAAAATAGAGCTGCAAAATTCTCCAAATTGAAGTCACTGTTCCAAGAATGCAGAACAGGTGCACACGGTCTTAACCTTTAGTTCTGCTCAGTTTAGGCTCTTTTTCTAAGTATTTTTTCATGGAAAAAAAGCTGGAAGACCTCAGCTCACTTCCAGTGCAGAATAAAAATACATTGAGAAATGTGGTTTGGCAGCCAGCCCTGCTACCCCCAGAAACTCTACCTGGAGGTAACTCGGTCACTTTAACTCTATCAGTTGACTCCTAGGTTCAGACACCATCAAAAAACAATTTACAGCACTGAAGAACACACAGCACAAGTAAGAGATCCCCTTCAGATGAGGTTGTTCAAATGTCATAACTATGAAAAGAAAATCAATGTAAAACACAAACTCAGTTTGAAAAATGTATGGACTAAATTGAATTAGCAACATAGGGAACTGTGATCCCAGAGCTCTGGATGGAACACTAATAAATGTCATTGGTTAATTCAGAGTCAAAGAAGGAGGGAAATAAATCCCTTTTTTTTCATGATCACATGTTGCAAGACCACATTTAGAATAGGCTATTGTGCCAATGCAAACAAATCATTAGGAATAAAACCAATTAGAAATTAGAACTTCTGTTAGCTTGATATTAGCAGGGAAGTGGCTGCCCATATGTTGACATTTACTCACTTGGAAAAGTTTAATTAAGTTTGATTTAGAATCCTAACCTTGCTATTAGAAAAAAAAAATAGCAGAGGGAACACTGCAGCTCCTGGGATAAAGTTGTCTTATTAAACATGTATGGATCAAAGAAAAAATATATATAATGTCAGAAAAATCTACTAAATTTGGAGCTGCAGCTAAACAGCCACGTCAGAGATGAAGCTGCAGTTGGGTTCTAAAAACAGGAAGAATGCTCCCATTTCTCATGGAGCAATTCCTGACAGCTTCTGATGCCTTAGGATTTCAGCTTTTACATTTTTCATGTATTTGTGCTCCTGCAGTTCTTCAGTGTAGAACTCTAAACTCCACACACAGTGTCAGCTGCTGCTTCCCCATTTTGGTCAGACACAACAATTCCTCTCCAGGCTGGCAATCAAGGACCCCTCACTGCCTCAGGCCCCAGAGATGGAGACAAAAGTGAGTTGGGGCAGCAAACTTGGGGTCAATGACTTCATTGCCTGGAGCTGGAATTGGAGGATTAACCCCCAATATGCAAATGGACCAAACTGATCAAAGTGTGAAACCCGTGACCTGGGGTCCATTTTGGGTGCAGCCCCTGGGGGGCTTTGTCTGCCCAAAATGTACCTGAGGGCCCTTCAATAAATAGAACTGCTTTTTATTCTCTTAATTTTGTCTGGCCTCTGTTTTTAGGTAGCCCCAAAAAGGCATCACTTCCACTTCTGAAATGCAGCTGGAAGGAGAGGAGGCTCTGAGCACTTCCTCAGCTCCCACTTGGATCACTGAGAGCCCCAGGAAACACAGGAACCTGGGCAAATAAAGAAATGTTTCCCAAAAAGCAGCTCTCATCAGGGCACTCAGCTTTAAATAGAGCCCTGAAACACGTTTCCCATTGACAGAGAACAACAAATAGCTCATAAATACACGATCAGATGAGAGCTGTCTGTCTTGAGCTTATCCATAGAGCCTCTTCCCTTTCTGTCTGAAGCACAGGGATGAAAAGAGCAAATCACTGAGGAAGGGTTTTGGGGTGGCATCTGCCTCAGTAATGGATGCTTGTGCTGCTCCATCCCTCTTTGACTGTGTTCTGACAGAAATTAAATGTGCTTGCTTCCAAAAATATTCTTTTTATTTTTTGCTTTTTTGATGCTTTAAAACAAGATGTTCTAATGGAGAGGATTTAACAGCAATACTACCAAAAATTTGCAAAACCAAATTTGAAAAAAGGTTGACTTTGCCTGGAAATCTCGACAGATGTTTCACTGGAGCTTCTAAAACCACAAGAGGAGCAGGAGATGGAGAGGTGATGCCTGACCACACTCACACAAACATTTCTCTTAAAACTTCCTAGATGATTTTAGTTGCTCTGGTTGTGTTCTATGCTAGCAGAAGCCTTTTCCAAGGTCTGACACACTTCACACACCCTGACCATTTAGAGAGAAATTGCCAACTTTTTCCACCCTGCAAGCCCTGCAGAGAGAGCTTACTGAGAAAAGGTGACAGATTTAACCAATCCCTAAGGAGTAATTCAGAATTTTCAGAGGTTCAGGGCTGGAAAGGCACTGATAGAGAAATTTTGCAATTGAGGAGCTTAAACAAAAAAAGAAATTCTGCAATCCCAGAAAATTCAATGAGTGCCCTTGGAGCCAGTCCTGGATCACCTGGGCCTCTCCTGCCTCACTCAGGAGAAGGAGAAAACCTGGCCAAAGGAGATAGGGAAGATTTGTAGAGCTCAGCCACAAAAGCCCCTCCTAAACTGCAGTGTGTATTGCTTTCACTTCATTTCTCATCTCCATTCCTTCATGCTGCAAAGCTTTGAGGGGGGAGGAATCAGCTCAGGAAAAGATTAAAATTCTGTCACAATGTCTTACAGCAGAAGGCATGGAAAAGTTCTCCCGGTATTAGCGTGGCCCTCTAAAAGCAGTTTTACAGTGCAGATCTGTGTGCTGAGGAAATGTGTCCTGGACTGTGTTCTTCAGTTTATTTTCATCCCAAAGGATGGGATGAAATCCCCCCTGAATGCCCATCCAAGAACACCTTCAAGTGAACCCCACTGGGGACAGACAGGAGATGGGATTTCTGAGGCAAATTTGAAACTAAAATTATCACATGGATATAGCCAAGGCTGCAGGAAATTAAGATAATCTCCATTTAGAATGTACATTCTATATTTTCTGTATATTAATCACCCACACTTCGTTGAAACAAGAGGAGCAGCATCTCCTGGAGAGAAAAGGCCAAACTTGTGCAAAACAGAAATAAATCAAAATTACTTGTTTAAGTGCTACTTTTCTAATAGAAGATATATGTACATATATATATATGAAAATATGCATATATGCAAAGTGCCTTCCTGTTCAAAAAGATATTTCTGGTTTGTTTCTGTGCTTGAACATATTTTTTCCAGGTAATAATTTTTCATTCTAATTCAAGCCCACCAACAGTGAGGAACTGTAAGCATAGGCAGACTTTGGGATGTGGCACAGTTTGTCTCAGCTCCAACTGTAAAATAATCTCAGAACCTGATCCAGAAATACTTCACATTTAAAAAGTCACATCATAAAGATTCTGCAAATTTGAATACTAATTGGTATCTTAAAGCTGCCAAATTAAAAATTATTTTTAAATCACTATGAGATAAAAACACATTCAATATTCCTGTGTTTTTAATTATTTTATTTTATTTCATAAGCTACTACCTTTGACAATAAAGATGTTTTCAGAGGTTTTGGGTTCCCATTGATTTGAGGGAATTTTGATTTTTTTTTTTAAACCAGGTAAATATTTTTAAGACAATATTTTGGCTCCCTTTGTCAGCTTCAGTGCAATATTTGTATTTTCTATACTACTGCCATGCTGCTCGAATTTCAAATCCCCATTGAAAAAGATGGGGAAGTCTGCACAAACAGCTATTCCCTGGTATTTCTAATCAGGCTGTCTTCAAGTACACAGAATATGGCTGGAGATAAAACGCCACAAATTGGTCTTTACATCCTTGTAAAACACAAAACTCAGCACCGTGTTTAAATTCCTACAAGAGACACCCTGGTTACACACCAGGAATTAAAGTCTCGGTGCAGAGACACTCAGATTATCCAGGGCATACAGAGAATTTCCATCCCTGGAACCTTTTAAAGATAAGTCTGATACATATCTGTCAGGGAGGGTTGATGTATTGAGTGTGGGAGGGACTAAATTCCCTCCAGGATGGGTTTGCTCATCCTCTCCTGCCTCGTTTGCCTTAGGCTGCTGTTGCCAGGCTGGGATTAGCCAGGCCAGGCTGCAGTGCTCTCTGATTTATCCACCCAGCATGGCTCCCGGCACCATTCCTCATTCAGGGAACATTGGGGAGCTCTGGCAAACCCAGCCTGGCTGCCCTGCAGGACTGCCCATGCCCAGGGGAGCCCTGCACCACCCTGCCCATGAGCCCTGGCTGTCAGGACCTCCGAGCAGCCCCTCAGGGGCTGGGACTCCCCCAGGCACAGATCCAGAATGCCACGTTCATCCCTCTCCCAGCACCAGGCAGCTGAGAGGCACTGGGGCAGCTGCTGTGGCGCTGCCTGAGACCCGGGCTCTCTCCAGGGCACCATCCCAAGCACTGGAAAGGCTCTGCAGGCTCATTCTGAGCCCTGCCTGGTTCCTTTTCCCTGCCCAGCCCCAGAGGATGCCACCCGTGATCCCACACCACAAAGAACTCTCACCCATTCCCCCATGGAGGAACCCTCAACCTAAGTTAGTCCCTTCTTTGGGAAATAACACAAAAGCAAAAATGTTTCAGAAATTCAGCGGTGCCTCCAGGGAATGAGGACCCAAAGGGGCACAATCTTGTCCCCATGAGCTCAGCCTTGTGCAAGTCCTGGTGACAGAGACAGCTGGGACACACAGCACACACACCCCAACCTGTCCTGCTCTCTGCTCCTGGATACTTAGACCTTGCACTGAAGTAATATTTAGAGCAGGAATCTAAAAAGCAAATTCTTACAAGAACTACATTTCTTTAGCCAAACAGATTGGGGTAGTGTCTCTAGAAGCCATATGCTGCTTCACCTCATCCACGCTTTGGGAGGAAGGGGGTTGAATGGGGGGTTCTGGCAGAACAAGCTGTTTTTAAGAGGGCAAATACTTCCGTTTCTTCTCTTTTCCAGGCTGCCAACTGCCTTGTCCCCTTTGTGCTGACAGACTGTTGAGACTGGTTTAAAAAATCCTTGGGGAATCTCATGGTTTGATTTTTATGAAGAATGAGAAAAGAATTTGAGTGTGTCCAACGACACTCCCTAAAAGTCGTGTTTTGCTAACTCTGACAGCAATCTACGCTTTTGAGATCAGTTTATTTTTTATTTTAAAAAATACTTTTTTCTAATAGCTCAGCTTCTCTTGAGAATGCTCCTCCCTGGGCAGCACAATAAAATCCTCTGGTGCAGTGACAGCTGGATCAGTGTGATTTGTTTAGCAGCAAGGATGAAGGATTTCTATTAGAACACATCAGCTTTTAAGGCTATGCGGCCCTTATGCCCCCTGATATCCATGATTCTCCATGGATTTTCAATTGCTCAGTGCCTGGAGAACATTATGTAGCACTCTCTGTGCAGGCTTACAGAATGAGACAAACACATCAGAAGCTGGAAGATGTTCACCACTTGTTGTTTTCAGCATCTGCAGCTAAGTTCTGTAAATATTTTCTGTTCTTGTTGAGGATGGTTTGCTTTGTACTGACACAGGCCGTGAAATGGGGTGAAATGTAGGCTTCAAAACACTGCAAAGTGTTAAAATAAATGAATTTGGGCTCACTTTCTTTTGAAAAGGCTTAATATTTTCTCCAATATGTTTTGTTTAATGGAGAGGACTTAAAGAGATGACAGATTTTCAGTGTCTCAAAAATTTTATGGGAGACATTGGTTAAAGTGTGCACACACAAATTGTGGAGTCAGTTTTCATCTTGATCTTGGCTTCATAACTGGGAGGGCTGGTAAAAGACTTAGAGTTGTTTGTTTCTGTGTGCTGCTATGATTTTAGGGGGGTTGCAAAATAACATTAACTCTGGCCTTACAAACTAGATTTTTGTGCTGCCTACGTTTGTGCATTTTTAATGCAATCTACATTATCACATGTAAAATGCTCTAAAAAAAAGATTAAGATGTAAAGCCGCCACAAAAGACTAGAGAATTAACTTTGTTCAGCTGACTCATTCCTGACATTTCTGAGTTTTTCACTCATTAATCAAATTGATTAACTGCATATTAATGAAACTCAGGGTGACAGATTTTTAGCTACAGGGAGATGCATGCAATGTTTTCCTGTGGAAAATGCCCTGGGATCCTGAATGGAACCTGCAAGATCCTCAGGATGGAAAAGTCTGCAAAGGATTTAAAAAATGGATGTGCTTCATTATGCATTCAGTAGCCCTCCTGAATTAAAATGCTAAGGGAAATATAGACTGGGCTGAAAAGGTGAAGACAAGGTAAAAAATTTAATAAATGCTGCATTAAAACCTTGAGCTTCTATTCAATTGTGCCTCACTAGGAAGTAAATGAACCAAATTCCTCAGAGGATGGCACCAGACCTTCATGTGGCCATTTATCTCAGGTTACCTTTAATTCAGTTTAATTAAATTTGGTTCAAGTTCCTCAGCAATCAGTGCTTTCCCTTTTTCTGAATCAATTGTTTATTCCCCTGGGCCGTCTAAGCCAAGGGGCACAGGAGAATTCCTTGTTTCAATGAACCCTTGGGCCGGCGCTCATTTCTGCGCCTAGAACAACGCCAAGGCTCAACAGCGCGAAAGCCAAACCAAATAACCGTGAGGTGGCTGCGCTTGGCAGGAGCTGAACACTCTCCCCAGAGGATTTCACAGCTCCCAGTGCCATTTCCCAGAGCAGATGAGGTGGCAGAGCTCCTGCAGAGCCAACGCTGCCGTGCCTGGTGGATGCAGGGGTCGCCTCCTGCCCCGGCGACACCTGCGCGCCGCTCCCGAGCCAAGCCGCGATTGCGCACGCGGGATTCTATTTCCAGGTTTCCCCACCAGGCATCTGCTGTGTTTGTACAATCTAAGAACAAGATGATTTCATCACCGAGATGGAAGGTTTCTAGAATCCCCAGGGAAAAAAAAAATTATATCTCCACCGGACCCATTTCCTGAGACACGACGCTTCTTGGAAAGGCACTAGAAGTTTTTTGATCTGGGTAGAAAGTGTGAGAAAGAAAAACGTTGCTGGGAGAGTGGGAAGAAGATTGTTGAGAATTGGATACGGAATGAGTGAGAAATTCCAAATATCACCTACCTGAAATTACTGAAATGAGTGCAGTTCTGCCACAATTATTGGCAAAGAAAGTGAAGGGAAGAACATCACAGTTTAAAAACTGGGGAAAAAAATAAAAAAGAAGAATTTTATCCAATCTATGGTCAAGCAGTCCTGACAGATATGGCAACATAGAAAAGGTCTTTTCCAGCCTGTCTCACCTTCCCTGAAACACTGACATTCCCTTTATCAGCCTAAAGCAGGAAAATCACAGACTTAAGTCTTGGATACCTCAGGAGAGGTGAGAGCTGGAACCGCAAAATGACACAGCCACAATAACAAATTCCGAAGTGTTTTGAGGGAGCAGTGGCTCAATTTCATGTTGTTCCAATGGGTTTTAATTTTTTTTAGCAATACCCAGACTGAGTGCTGGGGGATTGGGACAGACATCACCTCTTCAGAACAGGACATTGTACCTGACCCTAGTACACACATCATTGCAGCTGCCCTGCTCCAGCAGAATTCCAAGGCAAAGAATTTGCATGGAGGAGAATTGAACTGTCCAAATTGATGGGACTAAATTTTTCTAAATGTACATCAGTACAAACTGCACAGAAATTCAAGCTAGCTAACATTACATTCCGTGTTTTCACTCCTAAGCAAGAAAAAAAAGCTGGTTGCGAATTGCTCTATATTTTTCATATCTAGATATTCTTTTTTATAGGTATTCTTTCTCATATCAATAAAATTTTTACTTTTTTTCACTTTCTCCCAGAGATACCCAAACTAACAGCTGGTCAAATCTTCCTCACTGTGACTTATTTCCAGACCTGCTCAAAGAGATGAAATGCCAAAAGACACATTTTGAGCTGTACCCCACAGGCAGGAACCTGGGAGAAGCTGGTAACAGCACAGCACTTCCAACCCCATGCAAGAGATCTGGACAAGGAGATGGGGAAGGTGTTTGTTTGGCTTTGGGTTTTTTCTCCCCCTCTGACTGATTTTTATCAGCGGGGTTTTTTTTATCTAAACTGCCCTTGGCTGCCTTGGCTTCTGCAGGGAGGACCTTTTCTGCTTCCTGGTGGTTCTGGCACTGCTGACAGGTTGGCTCCTGCCCTTGCCTGGCTGTTTGGGCCCTGCTGTCCATCCCATCCATGCAGGGATTTGACACTCCCACAACAGTTGTGCCACGAGTCCAAGCGAGCGTTGCCTCCATGGGGAGGCTCAGCACAGAAACAGGGTAAGGCAGCATCCTCACAGGAGCTGTGGAGCAGCTGCACCTTCTCTCCAGTTCCTGCATGTCCTTTCTGGTTTAAATCTCTGACTTGAGTCCTCACTGAGCAATGTGGCACATTACAAAAATGGTAAGAAAACACCTGAGTGGTGAACCCCATGAAATAAAGTCTCTTTTAGGCCAAGAGAGGCCAGCAGGGTACCTCAGCTCCAGCCCTGGGCAGCAGCAGCATCATAAAACCACCAACACCTCAATGCAAGTGGCTTGGGAGGCCCAAATTCCAGGGGACCATGTCCTGTCCCTTTATTTCTCCAACTTGTTGCATGAGTCAGGGGAAGGGTAACCAGGCCAAAGCCCTGCTGAGCAGCACTGAGCAATGTAACTGATCATTTAACTCTGCTTTCAATCCAGACTTTTGCCTTGGGAATTTTAACAGAAGCTGCCTGAACCAAAAAGACTTTCGCCTTTTATTCCACCTTTAAGCTGCAAAAAGCTGTACACTGGAAAATCCTGCCTGGGGCTTCCTGGTAAACACTGGGATGTTAAAACATCTTACCTCAGGCTGCCTTCTCCCCCCTTTGCAATCCACAGAAGGACAGAGAATTCAAGGAAGAACAGTTTAAAGGTTTGTTACACTCCTGTAAACAGCAGATGATTGTCAGGGGTTGACATCAGCAGTTTTTGCAAGGGGATAATAAAATCCACACATGATGCAGGGGTTGAAGAAAGAAACAAGGAGGAGGACACGAGAGGGCTCAGAAATTGCTGCTGAAAGTGTTTGCAGAAGGCTCTGGGAATTTTGGATAGAGATGGGGGAGGCACCAAAGCAGCAGAATCCTGCTGGGGCACAGGAGAAAACAGCCCCAGAAAGGGACAGAGCTGCCAAGTGCCATTAGGGCATTTCTGCCAGAAGTGACTGCTCCAGCAGAGCTCTGAGGGAAAAAGAGTGAAGAAAATACCAAAACAAACCAGCCAAACAAAGACAAAACTCAAAAAGCCCACAAACAAGCAAAGCCCCACCAAAAATAACAAACAACCAGGTAGAGCCGGTGATTCTTGCATTTCTGCAGCCACAATAAGACAGATATTTGGGGATGGCCAAGAGAAGCCCTGCCATTTCCCATTCCCCTGCTGGATTTCTGGGTCCAAGCACTCTTTCCTGAAGATATGCTGTTTCCTCAGGCAATGTGTAATGGTTTGAGTCCATTGCTTGCTCTCATGAAGGAGCTCTTTCTACTCATACACTATCTTTAAAAGCAGGACAGGGCATTTCTTTACATACTGTACCTAAGAATCATTTCACCGTATACTGATGTACAAAGACAAACATTTCAATTTTAGTCCTGGACTACCTCTAATCTACATTACAAAGAAATTAAAATGAAGCCAGGATCTCACATATTCATCAAATCCTCTGAGATATCATAGACCCCCTACTCTGCATGGCCAGGGAACACTCTGCAATCCACAAACCCCAGACACAGAAGGTTTTTTTCTGAGGAACAAAGTATTTTCACCTTTCCCCAGTGTGCAGTAGAAGCTACACCTGCACTGGAAATTTTCTATCAAGACGCATTTGCTAAAATCCAGCCCCAGTTTTGCACTTTTTTGAAAGGGTAGAAAACTGACTGGCTTGGTGTGGCTCAGTAATGAGAACAGTAATTGCCACGGGGCTGACAATAATTTATGCAGAAGTTCTCAATTGCTTCTAATGGCCTGTCATATGGTGAAAGGGAATGCATAGCAGATTATCAAAACTCCTTCGAACAACATTTTTGAAACCTCCACTCATGCTAAGGAATGTGGAAAGAAAGAACTGGAGTGGCTCCTGCAGAAGCAATAAAAGTGCACTTTTATCCAGGGACTCCTCTGGATCAGATTCCCTGTCTGCACCAGAAACTCAAATAATGTTCTCCAAGGCTCACCCAGACCTGAAATGAAGATGTGAGCATTCACATCCATGACAAGGCTCCTGAAGCAGTTCATGCACTCTGATATTGACTGGATGTGTGGATTTTATCCTGCATTTCTCCTTCAAAAGTCTCAGGACAAATATATTTTGCACTTCAACTGCAGGAAGCAGTTAAATTCTAATGTGGTCACAGCATCAGAAGTTACAAGTGGGTTTCAAGAGTCAAGAAGATTTATACTTAAAAATACAGATGAGTTCAACTTATGATATTAACCAGTAATGCCATTGGTAGACAGAAGTTTAGGATGTGGCACAGGCAGATATAAATATATTAAATAAAGGCAGATAAATGTTCAATTAGATACTCAAGTGGTGTTTCCCTGACATTGTGCTCTCAAGTCTCTTTTTTCCATATTGTTATCCTTTTATCCTCCAAAGCAAGACTGTCACTTCCAGGGCGTGACAACTTTTCAAGTTGCTCCAAGCAAGAAGCTGATGAGCTCAGAATATTGGCAGTGATGGTTGAATAAATCAGTGTGGAAAGAAAACTCTTGTCAGCTCATTTTCAAAATGAAAATGCATTTCATTTGGAAAAACAGAAGAAAAAAGTTAGAATATAAAAGAGGAGGTGAGACAAAGATCAGAGAACAAGACTTTGTAACGCCTGGCTGTACTTTCAGAAGTAAATATATGCTTTTCAAGGGAAAAAAAAACAACATAAAACTTGCAAATAAGTGGACATTTCAGTGAATAATTTTCATTCTGGGGAGAGTCAGAAAAGGAAAATACTGAAGGCAAACCCATTAAAATCAATTTCAAGGGGGATTACTCCCCACTTCACCAAGGCAAAATCAAGCTTAATATGTCAATTTTCCAGTGTTTAGGAAAGGTGTCTTTGAAAAGGTCATCTACCAATAAATTAAAGGTACCCTTGGCAGCAATTTATGATATACTAATTTTAAAATTAAAGGGAGTTATTTATACAACTGCTCAAAGAAAGACTTCAAAAAAAAAATGTGGAAGACCTTTACAATGTGTTTCAAAAATTGGCTTACAAGATATTCACTAATTTGATTTTTTCTCTTGAATAAACCAGGGCAAAACCTTTCGGGAAAACAATTCTTAAAGCAGGGAAAACATTGACTATTGAATAAAATGCTGTGCTGTGGGAAAACACAAACTCATTTTCCCAGGCTGTGCTGCTGAGCTTTCGAGACTCCCTCAGAATCTCAGCTGGCTCCTATCTTCCCATGGGAAAAGAAACATTTTAAATGCAGGATCAAAATAATAAGAATAACAATTTGAAAAATAAAGAAACAAGCCACCACTGCCTGATGACAAATCTCCCCTCTTCCTAAAACCTGGAGAAATCATGCTTTCAAAATTCCTTTTCCCCCTCAATAAAATAGAAGAGTGAATCTGCACATTTAGCCTAAGCTGAATCCTAGTTTTGCAAAGAATGTCTCATGGTTTATAATGTCCCCAAGGTATCCCACCAGTTATATGAGGTAATTCCAATAAATAACATTTTCTTCAGTCAAAAGAAAGAAATGACTCCTTTATCATTTCATGCTAAATCGAGCACCTGCTGAATCAATAGCCATGTATTCAAAATTCAGAGAGAAAGCAATGAAAGATTCCCAATTATTTCTGAAGGAATTAAAGAATCCCAGCCACGACCCAGGAGCTGTGCAGGGCTACGTGCTGATTGTGCTGCTGAATGGGAAGGGAAGGAGGAAGGGGCTGCAAGGAAAGCAGCTAAAGGAAACTGCAGCAAATGTAAAAAGCATTTCAGGGCTATATTTAGAGGAAGACATTCTTCCTACATTTGCCAAGCTGCTCACGTCATTTCACACAGCATGTTTGATCCAGCTTTAGAAGTCTAGGAGGGAGCAGGAGAGGGGGGGAGGAAAAAATCTGGATCAGCTGCCAGAAATGGAAATCTTGCATTTATGGAGGGGAACAAATNGGGGGGGAAGGGGGAAAAAGGAGGGGGGCAGGCAGGGTGGTAAAACTTCCTGCAGCCAGGAAGGCTCTGCAGAATATGGAGAATATTTATCAGTAACAGGACTTTGCTCCAGTACTCCCTTTGGAGCCAGGCTCATGAGCCTGAGCTGCACCACTGAAAATACTAAAATGTGTGAATCTCGCTGAGTTCAAGCCTTCATCTGGTGGAAACTGGAGACTTGTCCGTGTTCCTGCAGTGGGATCCAGCAGTTACATAAGCAATTACATATTTCTCATCCGTGATACGTGATAAACAACCACAAAGGATGAATCAAACACACTCCAAATGCAGGCTCAAAGGTGAAAACTCTATCAAAACCACCCCAGTTTCACAAGAATTTTATGATTTCCCTTTAACTCACATCATGAGGTTCAGGATTTGCATAAAGAAACGTCAAGATGAAAAGAAAAATATGTCAGGAGCAGATGTAATGGGATCAGGAACAAACCACGTGGAAATTTCCTGTTAGTGACCTTCTGGAGGGTGGTGATGGAATTGATTTGAGATTTAGGACACGCTTTGCTTAAACTGAGATGACTTCTGTGAAAAGTTTTTTACCTTCATTCCCTTCTCCAGGTGGCTGATAAAACGAAAGCCCCAAAGATATGATGGCTGCAATTTCCAAGATTATAAGAGTCACGTCCTGCAACGCTTCCCAAACTAGCTGTATGAATGTTTTTGGCTTCTTTGGAGGTATAAAATTTTTTCCAAAAATAAGCTTTCTTTTTTCTAGGTCTGCAGCAGTGCCGGCTAATCCTGTAAATAAAATAAAATAAAATAAAATCAGGTCAAATTGCCGTGAAATAGAAAATGCATTCCTATAAATTACTTTGCTAAGAAAAATTCCAAGCTCTAACACCTATGGCATATTAACAAACATAAAAATTACGCTTAAATTGTGCTTTCACAAGAGGATTTGTTCTAATATTCTGAACAGAATTCTCATGAGCTCCATTTAGTACTAATTCCTGCCAGGTTTAATCATTAAAAAGTCTTTGAATTCAGAGGTTTATATTAATAAGACCTATGTATATACATATATACAAGCAACAACTTCTGAAAATAGATGCTAAAGCACAAAGAAATTATTTTTGGGATGAAGCTGGAATAGCTGATGGAAGTTTTTGGTAATATCTGTATCAGATCACACAAATCTTTATTCTGAATGCAAAGGATAAATCAATAAAGCCTCTCTTGTGCTACTTCAAAGCAACCTCTGGCTGCAAATGGCAGCACATCCCTGGAATGAGCTGCATCACATTTTTGTCACGGGAAAAAGGCAAAGTAACAAGTTAAATGTGCACAGAAAGGCAAAAGGAAACAATATGGCTCATGTATTTCACATGATGCTTCAATTTAAGAGCATTTCAATTTAAGGACACAGGATAACAATGGGTGGTTGTACTGAACAATCCACTGGGGTGCTTTCTTCCCTCCTTTTTTAATTACATTTAAGGATGCACCTCTGGTGCCTTTCCAGAAAAACAAAACAGAACAAAACAAAACAAAAAAGACTTGCAAGCATCAGGGCAAAATAACTGAGCCCAAATATCCCTCTGAGGAGCATAAAAAACTGCAAGAAGAGTTTAATATTTCTGCCACACAATATCTGATATCATGGAATTGGTTAGATCGGAAAAGACCTTAAGGATCATCAAGTCCAACTGTTCCTCCAGCACTCCCAATCTCACCTCCAACCCCTGTCCTCAAGTGCCACATCCACACATCTTTTAAATCCCTCCAGGGGTGGTGACTCCACCATGCCCTGCACAGCCTGTTCCAATGCTGGTCAGCCCTTCCCATGGAGAAATGTTTCCCAATATTCAATCTACACCTCCCTTGGTGCAGCTGGGTGCTGTTTCCTCCTGTCTTATTTAGAGAGGAGATCAACCCTGCTGGAACATTTACAAAACTTTAGGTTTCAAATGTGATCAGCAACACAAAGTTATTTATGGTTATTTATGATTATATACGGCTATTTATGGTGATCCACCCTTACATGACACCAGGAAAACACCGGAGCTGATCTTGGAGGAACAGAGAGGTGCCTGTGCGGGAGGAAATCATCAACCCGACACCGTGAAGATCCCCGGGCTTGGGCAGTTCAGGGCAAATCCCTGCCTCCCCTAAAGCATGTGGGATACCTCAGGATTGGGAAGCCCTGCACACATTCCCCTTCTTCCTACTTTTATTTTTAAACTACAGGATATTGCTAGTATTAACCCATTTCTATCGTTTCCATCTTGAAGTTCCGACTTTCGGATACTGGCCCAACAGTACCACAGAGCCAGGGACATCTGAAGTCTAGTGCAGTCGCATACTTAAAACTGTGCATACACTTAAACCAGCTATCCAGAAAACACCTGAACTAAAAAAAACCAATCATTACTATGATAATGAGGGACTGCCAGGAGGCCCCACTGTGGGCCAGGGTCCCCCAGCAGCCCCTCAGTCCCTCATGGGCGGTTCCTCCGTTTCCTCGGGGCGAAAGCGATGCTTCCCTGGCTGGATCAGTCCTGCCCCACTGCAGGCACATCCTGACTCACCTTCCCCTTCAGGTGTCTCCTTACAGCTGCTGGGCAGCTTCTGGCTCTTGGCTAACTCATCAAAGTTTCATTTCCCCTTCAGCTGCTGAGAAACACGAGGCCCTCCCGCAGACCAAGGCCCGCTGACGTTATTATTCCCTCACCTCGCTTCGTCTGCAGGGCCTCCTGCTCACTGACACTGGGACAGAGGGGTTCCCGCCAGCAGGAAGTGTCTGCAGCATCCTCCAGCATTCAAACTCCTCTCAGAGCTCCCAGGCAGCTTCCAAGGCAGGGAAAATCTTTTCCCTTGTGCCACAGGAATTGCTGTCTTTTTGTGGCCCCACAGGGGTCACAGAAGTTCGGGCAGCACAGGTGAGGGATCAGGCAGGCACTCACAGGGACCAGCCTCCAGCACAAACCAAACCAGGGACTCTGAGCAGCACCCAAGGGCTGCCAAAAGGAAGGATTGACACTAAAAATCAGAGAATCATGGGATCATTAAGGTTGAAAGAGACCCCTAAGATCATTGAATCCAACTTTTAACCCAACACTGCCAAGTCCACCACGTCCCCAGGCACCACATCTGGATGTTTTTGAATGCTTCCAGGTATAGTGACTCCATCACTCCCCTGGGGAGCCTCTTCCAGGGCTTGACAACCGTTCCATAGAGAATTTTTTCCTAATATTCAATCTAAACCTCCCCTGGCACACCTTGAGGCCATTTCCTATTGTGGACCTTGTTTCCTGAGAGCAGAGCCAAACAGCCCCCAGCTGCCCCCTCCTGTCAGGGAGCTGTGCAGAAAATTCCAGAGAAATTCCCCCTGAGCCTCTTTTTCTCCAGGCTGAGCCCCTTTCCCAGCTCCCAGCTCATGGGACTTGTACAAAAGGCACCCACAATTTGCATCATGCCCCAAAACTCAACCTACTCAACCTCACATGTGAAGGAGAAATTCCATGGGCACCACTGATAGGGATTTGAGGGAGAAATTTTTATCTGATGCAGCTTCAAGCAGCAACACAAAACTCTGGAGGGAAAAACTCAAAGAGAGGAAGGAACACACACCAGAACAATCCTGTTTTCCAATGCAGAACATTTGTGCTCAATGGTGGGCCAGCTCCAGCAGCTCAGCACGTGACTGGAGCTCTCCAGCATGGCAGGGATGGCTGGGACAGCACAGGGAAAAGCTGCAGGGATTTCAATAATCCAAATCACATTTCCCAGGATGTGCTGAATTCCTGAGTTTGAAATGGTGCCCTGTACCTCACCGCCAGGAGGGCACACAAAGGACAGCTCCTGTCCTGTGTTCATGATGTACCTGAGCAGCCTCCAAAGCCAAGGGGACTGCAACTCTAAGAGTCGCTATTTCTCTAAGATAAAATTTGTCAATTTAGACACCATGACAGATTGTCTAAAGCATCCATGATCATCCTTATTTTCCTGACTACAGTCCATGTAATGCTGGAATTCAGACATCAGTCATTCAGACTCTTCCATTTTTGTTAATATTATTTTCCTTAGGAACCACAAACAAGGGTAAATTATGCAGATGATTTTATTCTTTTCTCTAAGTCTTGGTGAAATTACTCACCCACTCAGTCTCATCTGAAAACCAGAGTATATTCATCTTTAATAATGAAATTTATTTCCTTGTAAATCATTTAGAAATCCTGGAAAATGACATCCAGTGTTCAGTTCAAACCAAAAGTTTTCCCTTCTCCTGTGACCCAGGCATCACTCAGAATCCTGTCCAGCAAAATTTTGGGGCTGGTTTTTTAACTCCCACTGAATGCCAGAAATGAACAAGCACTTCAAATGAGGGAGAGAAAGAGAAAGGAAAGGAGGCAATGGAGAAACATGATGAAATCGGATTTTGAGAGTTCTATAGAGGTAAGGTCAGAAAGGGCTAGCAAAGAGCACGGAAATGACAAAGGTGTGGGGAAACGGGGCTGAGCCTCTGGGGCTTGCTCTGCAAAACTCCCCCAAATTCTCAGAATGCATGCAAAGGTACAAGAGGGGCCCTCCTGGTCTTTTCCAAGTCCGCTGCTCTACCCAGAGCCATTATTTTAGTTATAACTAAATGAAAAGGGGGGGCTCTGAGCGAGGCCGGGCTTGGTGAGGCCGGAGGTGGCTCGTGGTGCCCAGATGGCACAGCCAGCAATGAGCACAGCGAGGGCAGTGCAGGACATCTGCCCCCACCAGCACCTGAGCCTGGAGATGCCTTTCCTGCTGCTCCACTCTGCAGGCTGGGTTTTTATCATGTTAAACACACCAGCTCCAGCTCCTGAATATTATTGTTTCATTTCTCCCTCGAGTCCTGCGACAACAATGAAAGAGCCTTGCAGATGAAGGCAATTTAAAACATCATTTCTCTGTGAGGATATAAAACATCCAAGGATATGGAGAAAAACCAATGGGGACTAAAAAACATGAATGGAAAGAGAAGCTCAGTAGGACTTCAGATTTCACATATTCCCAGCAATAGCAGCAGCCTCCCATCTTCTGTTCTGCGTGGCAATAAAAGTCACAGACTGGCTGGGTTTAGGTTTATTTCTCCACACAAGCATGAATATTTTATTTAAGTGCTTTTCTAGGTCAAAGCTGCGCAGTACAACTTCACTTGACCCAAGTGTTTAGAACAGATGTGCAGATTTGGGTTAAATTTACATACAAATATTGCACACAGGTTCAGGAAATACTGTGAAAATTTACTGACGCTTCCAGCACTTGAGTAGTTTCTTAAGGTTTCATTTTCCAAAAGTTTTCACCAAAATTTGCGTGAGAGTGAAAGTGATTGCATAGAAAACATCTCCTACAATGTCGTGCAGTATATTTAAATTCATTTATGATTTAATCTGGCATTGTTGCCTTTTTGGAGGGAAAAAAAGAATGCAAAACTGGAGAAATGCCACTTAATGAATTTTCTCTGTTCCTTATCTACATCTGCCAGTTCCTGCACACTGAATATAAAGCCATTTTTTCAATTAATGCCTGGAAAATTGTATTTCTCTGACAGTCATCTTCACTGCAACCAAATGGAGCGTGACAAACACAGAATGATTCTGATGCTGCAAAAATAGCAAAAGCGCAGCACTACTAATACAACAATAAAAAAAAACCACCATAAAACTTTTAAGAGAATGTTTGAAATTGGCGCAAATTAGGAGCTGAAGAATGAAGAAATTACATTTGCATTAATTGAACAAATAAAGAAGTCATTGCTTATTAAATTCTTTCTGTGCTTTTTTTGATGCAGCCAGAAAAGGAGGTAAAATTTTCATGCAGCAAAACCTGTAAATGATGGTATTTTAAAAATCAGATGTGAGATTTGTGCAGCACGGAAAGGAAAGTTTTCCAGGGATGCTGTGGAAAGGAAGGGAGTGCGGAAAGGCAACTATTTTGGTTAGAGATCATTAAAAACTAGGTATGACACACCTGAGTTCTTCCTGTGAGAACCCAGCCCTGGGTTTTATCTCTGAAGCCAAAACCCCCTTGGCCTCAAACTCTCCTCTCCCACAATTAGCACTCCCACAGCAATTAATCACAGAAACTAAAAAATATAACACCCCAAAGAATCACCTGGACAGTTATTTCATTTTCTTTGCCTGGTTTCACCAATTCCATGTATTTCCCATCGAGCTCCCTGCCATTCCTGCTGCTCCATAACAATTCAGGAGACCCTGCCCCAGGCCCACGGGCTCATGGAGCTCTTGCAGACTCTCACATCTTCCTGATAAACATGAAGTAGAAATATCAGCACAGTTACTGCTGGGGAAACAAGGACAATTGAAGTCACACTCAATATTTTCAGTGGAATTTGACTCTCTGCCTTTGGAAGCAGAGTTTTGCTCTGCTTTTCCCTCTCCAACAAGCAAGAAACAGCTCGGCGTTTTTTCTTCCAT
This sequence comes from Phainopepla nitens, assembly GCA_013400175.1. Classification (NCBI taxonomy): domain Eukaryota; kingdom Metazoa; phylum Chordata; class Aves; order Passeriformes; family Bombycillidae; genus Phainopepla; species Phainopepla nitens. Next base: position 122,108 of record VXBQ01012955.1, on the reverse strand, counting down.
TTCCTCAGCAGCAATCAAAGCAGCAGCATCTCTGTAACAGTGACTGAAAGGGCTGGAAATGTCACATTTTCAATTCAAATGAAGAGCTTGGAACCAACAGATTCAGTTCCTGAGGTCTGCCTTAGGAAACTGCCCCTGCCTAACAGGGGAAGGCAAGGGGACACTCCCAGTAAACTGTGATCACTGTTATGGCTTGGAGCAAATGCTAAGGAAGGTCTGGTGTGTCCCTAAGGTGTAATGATGTCATCCAGCACCAGCCTCCCTTAGGTCAGGAGCTCTTCATGACCCTTGTTTGTCTAAGGAAAACAAACACCTGGAATACCACAAAAACACAGGCTGCATTAAACTGGCATGAGAGGATTGGTTTCCAAGTAAAGCATACCCCAAAGATGGGAAACACAAAGTGGATTCACCCCTGGAATGGAGGCCTCTGTGACCTCCCAGTTTTCCCGAGATTTTCCATGCAGTGCATTGAAATTCTGCTCAGGTCATATTGAAATAAAGTCAGTTGAGAGAATGCTGTCCATCAATAAGAGAGGGTTTAATGAGAGCATCTTTTAATTCCAGCAAGGTGAATTGGAATTTCACTACTGAATGAACCTCAACAAATAATAATTTCCTTCTAATCTCAGGACTACAAAGCTGTCTCTAAGTGTAATGAATCTCATTACCCTTTTTCATTAATATCATTTGAATACATTTTTTTATATAAAGGTTAAGAAATACATCCAAAAATTAAAAGCCTTTGGCATTGCAGTCATCTAAGCACGTGTCCTGTAAGCTTTATGCTGCTGCTGGGACTATTCCTGTGAGCAGAACCTTGCAGGACTCAGACCCTCCTGGTCTCAAACACTTTACAGCCAGATCCAGACAGCAAAAACAGAGAAAAGAGGGCATAGAATCAGGAAATTAATTACCACCCTCTCCACTTCCTCATTAATCATCCTCCCTCTTCACATCTGACAGCAACAAGTGGCCCAGCCACCCTGTCCTGCCCTCTGAGCTCTGCCACCCTTCAGCATCCCCAATCCTGACTAGAAAAACCCTCCTGGAAACCTTCCCTCTGACAGGGTGCCACAGAAGCGATCACTTAAGGCAGACAAAGTATGCAAATACCTCTCTAATTCCGTGACCTTTCAAAAAATAAAGGAGCTGAAGAGCTTAACAATTGTTCTTACAGACTGATTGTCTAATGCAAATGTTAGGAACAGGTACAGAACAACTTGCACTTCTGCCATGAATTCCCATCTCTCAATCTGCAGAAATTCTAGAAAACTTTATCTCAATTTGATGAGGCAGGGAAAGGCTGAGGTTCCTGCCCCAGACAGGTTGGGGGTAGTTCAGGGAGTGAATCCACATCACTTGAGATTGCTGATTTACATTTACACCAGGCAGGGTTTGTTACTGCCCAGAAGCACTGAGTGCTCCATGACATCTCTTAATTTCCCTCCCCATCCAGCTATTTGGGGTTTTATTTCTTCTATCGTCTTCTAATTCCTTTTTAAAGTAGAACTGCCCTGAAATGAAGCCACTGAGCAGGAACAAACAGTTTACATAAGAGGAGTAATAACAGCAGCACCAGAAATTATTCTTGATAGTGGCTGAAAACAGCCCCAAAAAAAGCCACTCATGTGAAAGACGTGCCATGATTTCATAATAATCTAATGACTGGACTTATGTGCAGCACATGAACACGAGCCAGGACTGGGGCAACAGATGAGACATCAAATATTAAAGGCAAGACATGCACTGTAGCAGATGACTAATGGTTTTCTGGCCCAAACAGAGAGCAAGAAGCTTTCTGCAAAGGCTGATAAAGCATTTAGTGAGAGCTCAAGGTCTGGGATGAAGAAAGAGGAATCAGGATTTTCTTTTTACAAATGTTCTGCTGTCAGTGGGAGTGTGGCTGCTGAGAGGGATGAGAATTATCCCAGCAAAAATCATTCCTTCAGCTCTTACTCCATCTGACAATCAGGAAACTTTCCACACGTCTCACCTTGATACCCCAGGCTCCTGGAAACATTTTTCTTTTGCTTTATCATGATATAATATTAAGTACAATAAAGCCATTAGATTCAGGGCAAGAATTTAATAAATACTAATAATCCAGAATAAATACTAATAATCTAGAATAAATACCCATCATCCCAGTCATCACCAACTAGATAATAAAATGCCAATAAAAATTCCTTTTGTGCATGAGATATGTAAATAGCAGAGCAGGAACAGCACAGATCTTCACCCAGCAGTAAGAGACAATTAAACTAAAGGTTATGGCAGGGTTTGGCAGCCAAGCCAAACACTCCCAAACCAGTGGGATTCCCCAGAGACACTGGACACTCCAGGTTTGTTCAGCATCACAGACCCTCAGCTTCTGAATGGTGTTGGGGCTTTTAGGAAGGGATAGAGGGAAAATGAGGGAATGTAAGGTTTTCTTTCCCCCAGTCCCACTTTCCAGATACTCAAAGCCTAGAGAACGATTCTTCAAACATATTCTTTGGTTATTAAAACCAAGCCAGGATTTCCCTCCCACAGAAAGTAACGTTAGGATTTAAAGTGGACCATACAAATGCCCTCTGCACATTTTGGGTTACCCACAGAGCCCTGATTTCCTACTGAAACACAGATGTGCAATGTGGCACCAGTTCAGTGATGTTGACTGAGTATGAAGGAAATAGTATCAAAAACGTGGGGCTACAGTGCTGAATTACAATAATATAATTGTTCCAGGTAATGTGAAATCTTTTTCTTGCTCTTAATATTTAAATGAAATCAACATCCCTGGGTCCATTTTAGGAGACAGTTAAGACACATGAAGTGGCTGTTCTGTAGGGCAGGCTTGGAAAGCACTAACACATAAATCAGGTCATGGCAAGGAGCAGCCATGGAAGTTTAACAGAGGAAATCCAAGGTGATTGTCAAGAAAACAATCACGGAATGAATAACATCATAATGTCAAAGTGGAAAGCCTTCCTTAGGTAACACATCTTCAGAGCCTCTTATCGCCGTTCTCACTGGACACTATCAAAAAAAATCACCCCTTCACCAAAATTGCCAGTGGCAATTTCAGGCAAAAAAGATCCTCCAATCCATCTGTGAGTCCCTGCTCCCAGACCACAGGTGAGAAGTGCTGCTGACCTCTGTGCCTGTGCAGCCTGTGCCTGTCTGTGTGGCTCCAGCCCAGCCTGGGGAATACAGGGGTCCCAGTGGAAGCATTTCCATCAGCCACGCTCCGTAGGGAGCCCTGGGTGAGTGGCACGAGTGCCTGCACGGAGGCACTGCCAGATGGGAGCTCCTGAGTGCCAGAGAGCCCTGGAGGGGCCCAGCCAAAATGTGCAGCACCACCAACCCACCCAGGGCAGCCCAGGGAGAGCAGGGAATGCCACAGGGCTGTGCACGGACCCCTGCAGGAAACAGAGAGGGAAAGGATGGGGCCACACGTCCCCTGTGTGACCAGGACACCGAGCCCGGGGGCTCCAGCTGCTGGAGACCCCACACAAACCCACAGTCACACAGCTGCTGCACTGGCAGCTCTGCACAGCTGGCACAACCCTTCACCTCTGGTTTTTCTCCTGTCTTGTCACAGCTTTTGGAGTGACTTCATGTCACTAAGAGTTTTGCAAGTACAGCACTGTGTTCTGCTGGTGCCATAGAAATGTCCCAGGATCTGTGGCCAGGTGGACAATTTAATACAGCTGAGGGGTACCATGGAGAGCCTCAGGTGCCCTCTCACACCAGAAGGTGCTTTCAGAGTGATGTGGCCTAAATTGCTAAAGATTTCTCATGATTTTGTGTTCCCACTCAGGGAGACTCTTGGCAGTCAGAAAACAACAAAGAGATAAAGGAATAAAAGACATGAACCTGGGAAAGCAGGGCCTGAGGGAGGGTGACATTCTGCAAGGCAGGTCAGACAGAGTTTTAAATCCAGCATGAGGCTCTTATGCAGTATTCTGAAAGTCTCTTTTTCAGGGAGGGGAAAGAATCTCTCCTCTTCCATGAAGAATCTTTCCTACTATTATTTGTCACTGCAATCACCAGTTTCTGTGGCATCAGCAGTTCCAAGGGTTTGGAGCTCATATTTATTTGATGAAGTCTATTGAAAAGGTTAAAAGTAACACAGCATAACAACAGATGCTCTGACAACAACAACAGCATGGAAAAGAGGGGGCTTCTGATGAGGCTAAGCATGTGTAGGTTAAGTAGTTAATTCCCTCAGAGGGTGCTTTAATCTTCAACATAAAAAACACAAAACAGAAGAATTAATTTATATTCTGGGCCACACCTTTGTGAGGTCTGTAAGGAAGTGGAAATGAAATACCAAAATCCACTTTGCCCAGGCCACTTCCTTGGCATGATTCTTTCCCAACTCACTTAGGAAAAACAACAAATAAACCAAACTGCATTTTCCTGAGGTGTTACCTCCAAGTGCTGCTACTTGGCAGCTCTAAATGTCTCTGTCACTGTCACCCAGTGCTCCTGTGAGCAATGTCACCGTGTCACCCACACAGCGCTGGCCTCTCCGGCTCTGCAGAGGCTGAGCATTCCCTGCAGTGCATCCAGGGCAGGGGCAGCTGAAGGAGTGAGGAGGCTGAGGAAAACACAGTGCTGTGATCATGATGCCATCTGCAATCAACGCTCAGCACTGCTCTCACTCCTGCAGTGACAGCGATTTCCCTCTGACCACACTGCCCAGCCTGGCAGGTGCTTTAGGAGCACCCAAATGCCACGGCCCAGGAGCACCACAACCGTGAGATGAGAGCCCTGGCAGCCCTCCCAGCCCTCTCACTGCTCCCTCTGTACTCCTCATTTCCCACTCAGCCCATTCTCTCGTGGCACCAGGTGTGGATCAGCTCCCAGTTTCCATCCTGTGGGATGAGGAGGGGCCTGGCTCCAGCAGCCCCTTGGACATGCTCAGGGGAAAGTGGCCTCTGCAAACTCACTCCAAGGCATTCACCTGTTCTCAGCTCTGCACTTATCCTGGGATATCTATTCCCTAATAACAACAGTGCATTAACTCTTGCTGTGCAGCTCTCACTCTGCATTCAGAGGCCTCTTCCCAGGATGGAGCAAAGCAAGGAGTGAAGGGGCTGCAAGTCAGGTGAGATGGGTGGCACAGTATAAACAGAGGAATTGCTGTGCCAGGAAAAGGTTGCAAGCCATGAATGGATTAAATGAGTTCTCACTGGAGATCTTTTCACTAAAAACCTAAACTTCCCAATGTACAATTAAGGTTAATTAATAAATATCTGTTGGGGTTAATTGAGGGCCATTAAGACAATGCAATATTTGTTTACTCAGTGAAGCTGCCAAAGGATGGTTGTTAATGAGAACTTGGTGCTTCTGCTAAGATAAAAACTAATACTTTTTTTCCTGCTGATTTGTCTAACTCAAATTTGTAAATATTTGTACACTCTTCAGATCATAGTCTGCCTTTCCTGCAGATTTAAATACAGACTTAGAGGAAGAAGAGAAGTAGGAGAGGCTGTAAAATTCCACCCAACAACACCAACATGAGCTCTGCTACAGTGACCAGCCCAAAACCGAACACAGATGAGCACTCAAAGCTGGGAGTCACTGGGCACTGATAATTCAGCAAGGCAAACAAGCTCCCTCTTGCCCCATTTTCCAGATTAAATGGAGAAAGGATGCAAGCAGAGCCTCAGGACTTTCATGTCTTGTGGTAACGAGTTCATTCAGCCCACAAAAAGTGTCCAGGTGTCCCAGAGCAGCAGAGCAGGGCATTCACCATAAGCAGCAGAGTTTTAGTTGGGCTGATGGCCCCACTGGAACCAAAAGAATGCTGTTATTATTCCAAAGAGCTCTCAGCCTTATTTAAAGCTAAAAATAATACCAGGAAAAGTGACAATGTTTTCTCGACTCCTGCTTTATTTTTGAGTGATGAGAAAACACGAGCTGTGACCAAAGCAATCCCAAGATGTACTGAGGGAGAGAGCATTATTTGATTCCTGTACCCCCATGCAGCAGAACTCCACCAGGAGCACAACACCCACAGACATCTCCCAATTTAGCACAAAAAAAGCCCAAAAGAATAGATTCTCTCTTCCACGAGGCACAAATTGTCAATCACCTTGATTAGCCCACCACACAATCAACAGAATCTGAATGCACTAATCACTACTGAACTTCTCCAGGTCGTTTTCCAGGGCAAATCAAAGATTAAATTAAATTGCAAAGTCAGCCAAGGGCTCCATGGATTTCTGTATGGCCACCAAGCTGGGCCCGCTTCAATTCCTCCCAGTTCACAGTCATGACAAGAGCAAAAGTGGGAAACACTTTTGGGGTACAAAAGATGGACTTCCAGCAATCCAAAAAGCCCCTGAGAATCACTCAGCTCCAACAGAATTCCATTCGAGGTGAAAAAAGTGGGAAAGGGTCTCTTTGCAAATCTTTTCACTTTTTTGGCCACAATATCTATGTGTTTGTGTTCTTTACAATAAGAATGACTTTTCCTTCTATTTTCATTTTGTTCTCTGTGGTTTGAGAAGTTGAAGATTTTGTATGTCCTTTGGCCAGTGCACACTGAGGATTTGAGGATGCAGTTCTGATCAAAGCCCTGGCAGAAATGTGCTCACGTTGCAAATGTTTAGGAATTCGTGACAGACACATCAGTAGAAATCAAAATACTATATTTTACCATAGTAAAAGCACCAAATTCCTGTTCAGAGGCACCCTTGGACAGCTTCACTGAGTAAACAAATATAGCATTGCCTTAATGCCTGCCAAGTAACCCCAACAGATATTAATTAATTAATTAACCTTAATTGTACATTGGGAAGTTTAGGTTTTTAGTGAAAAGATCTCCAGTGAGAACTCATTTAATCCGTTCATGGCTTGCAACCTTTTCCTGGCACAGCAATTCCTCTGTTTATACTGTGCCACCCATCTCACCTGACTTGCAGCCCCTTCACTCCTTGCTTTGCTCCATCCTGGGAAGAGGCCTCTGAATGCAGAGTGAGAGCTGCACAGCAAGAGTTAATGCATTGTGGTTATTAGGGAATAGATATCCCAGGATAAGTGCAGAGCTGAGAACAGGTGAATGCCTTGGAGTGAGTTTGCAGAGGCCACTTTCCCCTGAGCATGTCCAAGGGGCTGCTGGAGCCAGGCCCCTCCTCATCCCACAGGATGGAAACTGGGAGCTGATCCACATCTGGTGCCACAACAATTTATGTTTTAACACAATATAATTCATTGTGTTGAGAAAATACAATAATTTACATTGTTAAATCAGAAACAAATTCTTGCAGGTAGAAAGAAACAAAACGACCAAGAAGCAAAAAATGTTTTAAAAAAAAAAAGGGGGGGGCAACTAAACCCAACATTCTTATTATATGAAAAGGGAGTAGAATTCTAAGCACTTAAGTACTTTTATCATGTAACACAGAGGCATAGATATAGATAACAACCACTTAAGGAATTAATTACATTCTTTACACCAAAAGAGATGGAAAAATGAACTTATCCCAGTTATGCTCACCCGAAGGAACACTTAAAACATTTTCTGAACATAACATAAAATTGTTCACTTGTCTCATTAGTAACTTAATTGGAAATTCTATTTTGATTTTCAGCAGGAGAGTAGGTTTTGCTCTGCTCTGTTCTCTGAATTGTCAGGTTATTTCTTCTTGTGTGGTTCCCTCCTCTCACAAAATGTTTTGGGGAAAGTCAGTCCAAATTCACAGTCCAAAATCTTATGCAAATTACAACAAGCCAACTGCTGTACAAATATTATGAAACAGAAGTCTCCCCAAGTCCTTTTCAATGGCTGCTGAACACAGCAGGATCAGACACTTTCTATTTTTACTGAAGCTCAGGTTTCCAAGTTGGTAGAATAGAAGGCATTGGAATAAGTCTTTCTGAAATAGCAAGGAAGAAAAAAAAAAAGGATCCTGCGCCTATGAAAAAATGCTTTGGGAAACTGGCAATCTTCCTAAAACCCAAAATGTTCCAGAAACACAGCCTATGATTCAAAGGCACTTTATCATCTGTACAGTTTTGCTTATAGCTGCATTGCAGCATTCTCTTCAGGACTGCTCAGTGCTCTTGGAGGATAAAATGACCCAAGTGCCTCCTCTGTTCCAGCATTATTCATTAATGAAGAGCCAGGGCCTAGAGGATTGTCATTGCAGGAGAGAAGGAAGCTTCATTAACACATACCTTCAGGACCACACACATCAACACCAAACACGAGGCAAGAAAACCAGACACCCTTTCAGGGGATGCTTGAGCAGCATTTAGAGACTGCTCTCAGTTTAAACAGCAGTGATAATGCTGTTCTATTATGAAATCATCCTGAAGGATGCAGGAAGTGCAGAGACCTTGAACCAACAGGGCTGAGGATGAAGTCATTGCTTTCAGACAGACGTCTTCAACATGCAGCTGTTTGCTCCAGGTTATGTAAATGATGAGCAGAGAGGAGCTGAATGCTGAAATACTCAGGGTGCTCAAAGGTAGACTTTGTGTGTGTGTGTGTGCGCTGCCTAATTCCAATATCCCTTTTGTTAAACCAATTCAGGTTTTTCTATGCCTCCCCACACACCTTCAGTGTCTGCTGCTCTTCCCAAAGACCACCTGAAGAGATCTTCCCTCCCTCCCTTCCTTTTCCATGTTCCTCAACTTCCCCTTCATTTTAGCTCAAAGAAACTGATAAATACGAGACAGCTCTTCCTCCTTCCCTTTGAGCTCCCACAGCTCACCCTCTCCTTCTTAATCCCTGCACTCTGAGGCCACAGCTCTGATTTAACTTCACACACCTCTTTGGGAGGGTTTTTTTGCTTGTTTTGCCCCTTTTAATCAAGAAGCAGGAGCACTAATAAGCAAAATTTTGGGAGATCAGCATGGAGCAATATCCATATCCTGTCAGGAGTGTCTTCAAAGACAACATGAGTACCACACACTCTGCAGGCTTATTTCTTCTTTGATGAAGAAAAGCCCTCTCAGGAAAACAAAATATTCCTCACACTGCCAGACTTTGAGAATCTTAACAAAAATCTTCTATTCATTTAATGATTATGAAAACCAGCAGACAACAGAAAAATTCAAAAGTAATTACGTGAGCCTATTAATAGCAAGTGCCAATAAGTTTCCATTTCTGCTCCCCTCATTAGAAAAATGAACAATTTCTGGTATTGTGGAAACAGGCTTGCAAAACATAAAAAGACTCTAACAGCATTAATCTTTTAGCTTCCTGAGCTTGCTTTGTAGCACAGCCTTTATTTGCAATTAAGCTTAGTGCATATGCAGTTCACTGCCTGCCAGCCCTCAGTGCCTGATCCAGCCCAGGGTGGGTAATTCAAGCTCCTTTTCACTGACCTACCAAACTCTGACCTGTTGGACCTGGCTGGTAAAAGTGAGAAGGGATTACAATTTCATTCAGATCGTGATATCTGAGCAATTCATTCAGCAAGGGGACCAATTATGCCTGATCCCCTCACCTTTCCCCCTGCCTCTGGGCTGGACTGATTTGCAGGAGAAGGTAATCCCGAGTCAGGGTGAATTTGATCACAGTGACCTGAGATGAAAAGTGCTGGATCCTGAAAATGATCTCAAATTCATCCAGTTTGTTCAGCTGTTACAGACTGATGCTATGAAAACAGAGGTTCTTTGCCTGGACATAAATATCCACACTCTTATTTATTTACAAGCAGTGGGGATAATGCACACAAGACAATCACGTGCCCTGACAAAAACAGAGAATGTTTCACAGAGCTTCCCTGGTCCTCCACTGTGTCAAAACATTGAATCTACAAAACATGACATCCTCTGTCACTGGTTGAAGGCAACAGGTGATTCATTAACTGATGCAAAACCATCTGTCCAGTCCACCTCATACCCTGTTTTCTCATGAACACAAAGTTAATTAAAAACAATGTTCTATAACCAAATACAGCCGCTAATGCAGTCAGCATCTAACCAGAACCAACACAGAGCAAATTCCTCCACAAATGATTCTTGGAAAGTGGTTGGATTCCTTGGTTGTCTCACCAGAAAGGGCTTTGCTCTGCCTGTGGCAGCACTGGGCACTTGATGCCTCTGACTTCACCATGCACAGAGCTCACCAAACCTCCTCAACCCAATCATGGGAGAAGGAAGGCAAAGCCACAGGACCCGGGGTGCAGCCCCAGCAGGGCCCTGTCCATGCCCCACAGGCTGTCACCCAGAGCTGGCACCCACAGTGGCACCCAGAGCGGGCACCCAGCTCCACCCATCCAGGAAAGAGAGCTGCACACCTGCTGCCAGCAGGGACTTCCAGCTGCAGGGAGGATGCAGATGCCTCCAGGACTAGACTGTTTTATCAACTCCTAATTGAGAGCTTGATCCCACCCCTGAGGGCAGCAGCAGTTTGCTGCAGGGAAAGCAGTGGGTTCAGAGCACGGGGATGCTGCCCAGTGCCAGCTCTGGTTCCAGCAGAGCTGTCCTTCCTCCCCAGGAGAGCCACACTCTGCACTCTCAGGGCTGACACACCACAGAAACCAGATGCAATTGCCCAGTTGTAAATCCCATTGAAAATCTCCTTACACATTAAAAAGAAGCAATGCCAGGCTGAGGCAGTTATTAAGCTCCATGTCAGCTCCCCCCTTGGAAATTCCCTATAATATCTCTTTAGAACATCTCTCTGGAGTCTGGCACTCTGCTTTGGCTCTGCCACATGCTGTCCCCCTGCCCCTGAATGCAGACTGCAGCTGCTGTGCTTTATGTAACCCTGTTTGCTGCAACGTCACAGGACCTAAACATGACATTTCCACACAGACCCGCATCGAAAGATTTGGCTTTTGTAGATTTTGAGAGAGTAGCTGCTCTCCTGAGGCCTCAGCTTCTTCAAGCTGTACTCCTCGAGGCTGGAAAGCACTGAACTAGTCCTGAATCCTGGCTTTATCAAGCTGCTGCCTCCAACACCCTTGGCTTGCCCTTGAAAAGGCTTTCTGCAGCCATGACTCACTGCTACAGCACAAAACCCAGCCCAGCGCCAGGCAGCTCATCAAGGAGGGACATTTCCATGAGAGAGGGACAGCAGGGACCTTCCTGGGGCAGGAGGGGGGAACGCTGAGCACCCAGATCAGTGCCCTTGCTGTGTAAAAACAAGAAAAGAGGCATCGACTATTCCATTTCCCTGCCACCAAAGGCACTTTCTGGATTTGCCGTTTCGTTCGGCTACAGGAAATAAAACGGTTCAGCCAAGCTTTGGCCTTGCAAGCAACCACTTAAAGGGGGGAAAAGTGCCCAGCAGGAAGGATTTGAATCACAGAAGTATTGGGAGAAAATAAGAAATGGCAAATGGGCAGGTAATGAAGCTGTTTGCAGCCAACTTTGATTTTCAAAGCCCACATCACTGGGTATTTGCCCTTCAGAACAAAATCCCTTTAATACTATATGTATTTCTGGAACATTCAAGGTATAATTTTCCTAATGGCATAAAATAGAGCCCCAAGTGCTCTGGTGCTGCAACAGACCATAAGGATTTTTGTTAATAGCAGAATTCTGTCTGGAAATTGCCTTTGGATGGATGAAACAAGCTGTCCAAAAGCTGCAATTCCAGGAAGGATAACACAAGATGCTTTCTGGAACATATTTATTTACCTGAAAACCACGTGTGGTCATTAGGCTGCTTGTTTCCCAATAAATATGAATAATCTGTGATCTCTGGGATATCATCTGAGCTTGCCATGTTCTCCCCCTCTCCTGTGCCCACTCAGTGCTTACAAATTGTGATGAGACATTACTGCACTCTCTGGCACAGTGGGGATTTGAATTCTGACTGAAGACCAGCAAAACACAAACATATGGAAAAATAAAGCCATTTACATCTCAATTTGGCATATCCCATGCTGTATACAACCAATTATGGATCTCTGAGCTCATTAATTTTCCCTGGAATTCCCATGCAGTGGGGGCACCGAAGCCAAGTGTGAAACACCCTATGGTCAGTCCCAAGCCAGGCAGGCAAGATTCCAGATGTGTTTCCCAGCACAGCCACACAAACAGCTGTGCTGACACTGGGAACTGGAGAGGGTGACAACAGCCCCAGCCTGGAGCATCCAGAGTGCAAAAAATCCATTTAGGGCTTCCCCAGAGAGTGCATGAGCACAGGGACCCACCTAATGAAGGAGCAGGGCAGTGAAAATTCCCCAGATCCAAAGCAGTGCCGTGCAGCAGTGCAGTGGCAGGCAGAGGTTCACATGTTAAGGGGCTGTACAAAAGCCAGCGATGGTCAAAAGGTTGTGTTTATCCTCGTAGCAAGGATTGTTTATCCTCACAGCAAATGCAGCCACACACTCTGGGCTTTTACAGCTCCACTGTTTGCATAACATAATGCTCAAGCCATTAACAGCAGAATCCTTCTTGACCCTTGCATGCCCAGGTATTGCCAGTGTTTGGCTTTTCATTAATCCCAGGAAGTTTTATTCCTGGAGAAAAGAGAAGAAGCTAATCCAACATGGATTACACATTCGTTTGGGCAATGAATGTCATGCCATGGAGCACAAGTGTTTGCTCTTGCTCAGCTCACACGTACCTGTCACAGAACTGTGCCCTTGTGTAAACAGAGACCGAGAGAATGTACACAAATAATATCACAAATGGAGGAACCGTGTCAGGAATACCACAGGGATGATGCAAGGGAAGGGGCAAGCTGAGAATGTGGGCACTGATGAGAAACATGAAACACAAAGCCCTGGCGCAGGCTCAGAAAGCAAAACCCACATAAGTGCATTTAACTTCATTTTTTCCCTTCTTTTTTTCAATTATACTTGCACAAAAAAAAATATATGATCTGTTTGCAGCAAAGGACCAGACTGATGGAAACCTATCTCCAGAGAATGGAGCTGCCCTGTGTGGCTCACCCTGGTTTAAATCAGCTTTTCCCCAGCCCAGAGATTCCGTGGCTCCCCGTCAGCACAGGGATTTCATGGAGAAATCCAAAGCAGGCTATTCCGCATTAAAAGGCACGCAGAAGGAGGGCACAGCAGTGGGGTTCTCAAAACTCTCATTTTTAACATGCAACACAAAATTAAGGATGAGCAAAGGCACTGTTTTCATGGCCATGCTGGATCCAGTTTGTCACTTCTGTTGTGGATGGGAAAGATTTCAGAAAATTAAATGAATTCTAACTTCCAGTCACTTCTAAAATTATACAGAGTTGAAAGATCACATTAAAGGTCCTTAATTTTAGATCTCCTCATGCCATAAATCTCCAGATCTGGAAAAAACACCAGACCTCTAGGAATAAGTACAAAAGCATTATCTCTAAATACCGTCAGAAAATAAATAACCACTGACTTGAGGATCTGAAGCTGAAAAAACAACAGACATGCAGACAGGGATTTGAGCAATTGTGGGAGGATTTTAAATGTTGTAGGGGGTTTGTATTAATTTCAGTGGTGTTGTAAATCTTATTGCAGTGATAATGAAGATTTCTAATGACCCTGATGTTTCACTGGTTGCTCTTGCCCACAGCTCACCCTCACTTTTATGGCAAGAAACAAAATATTGCAAAAGCAAGGGAAAGTTTGTTGGTTTTTGTTTTTCCTGGAAAAAACTACAAATAACCTGGTCTGACAATAATTTTCTTTTATTATCAGCAAACTAATAAAATGCATGAAGTTCAAGCATTCTTGGCAGTTTGCAATATAGAAAAAAACCACCAGAAAACACTGTGGAGATGCTTAAATTTAGATTTCATACTCTCACACACAAAAAGTCACAGTCTGATCTCAACCACAGGACAGCAAACAGGTTCCTCTTATTGATGCTCCCCAATTGCTCTGGCTTTTAACCCCTTAGCTGTTTTCAAATGTTCTGTGTCCTGCCTGAAGGGAGCTCACAGGGAAGATGGAGAGGGACTTTTTACAAGAGCCTGGAGTGACAGGACAGGGGGGAACAGCTTCACACTGGCAGGGAATAGGTTTAGATTGGATATTGGGAAGAAATCCTTCCCTGTGAGGGTGGGCAGGCCCTGGCACAGGTGCCCAGAGCAGCTGGGGCTGCCCCTGGATCCCTGGCAGTGCCCAAGGCCAGGCTGGACATGGGGTTGGGAGCCCCTGGGACAGTGGGAGGTGTCCCTGCCCATGGCAGGAGGGTGGCACTGGATGGGCTTTGACATCTCTTCTAACCCAAATCATTCTGGGATTCCATAATTATCTTTCTTTTTGGTTAACTGTTATATGCTGGTGTTTTAATTCTCAATTTCTAGCAGAGCAATTTAACTTCAAGTATGATCTCGATGTTAGCTCTGTAGCCAGGATTTTTCAGCGCTGCTTCAATTATAACCTTACAAGATCCCAATAAAAACAATTTTGGAAAACACAAGTTGCACTTACAAGTTACCAAACTGTCCTGCATGACTAAGCTGATCTCTAAATAATGACCATTCACTCTTTTTTCAATAAAGGTAATTACAGGGTTGTATAAAAATGTTTATTTAGGCAAGGCAAAGAGCTGCAACTGACAAGTAAATTATTCATCTATTCTAATTGCACTGCTTACAAAAACTGGCTCAAAAAATTAAAATAAAATAAATGGTTTCTAATAAAAAACCCTGAGAAGCACTTGAAAGTTAAAAGAGCTGTGATGTAAAGTTCACTTCTAATCTTTCTTACCACTCAGTTTTGGTCCCAATGCCTGGGAAGATTTCTGTAAGATGTTGTAACTTCTCTTGCATGCAGTTGTAAAATTGGAGCGCCAGGGAAAAAATGTCATTTCCTAAGATGTTACAAGCTGAACATAGCAGTAAAATCTTGTAGAGCCCAGAAAAGAGGATGCTGAGTTCTGCAGCTCTGAGTCTGCATAGAGGGACAACCAACACACAAACACTGCAATCCTGGAGTACAGAGAACAACTGACTTACTCCTGTCACTTAAATCCAAGGACAAGGGGCCTTAAGAACACAGCAAATCAAAAATGACAATGAGAACCACCTAATGTTTCTCCTTAGCTCATTTGTTCCAGCCTATGAAAAGGATTTGAAATATTTTTGTCAGAACTCTGACTGATACTGGCTTTTCCTTGCCTTACCAGCACTAACTGGGGAATCAAAGAAGACAGGAAGGCCAAACTCTCTAGTGCCTGAACACTGATAAATGTTAGAGAAGTCTGAAAACAGGGGGTCAGATTTCCCAGAATGTGTTATACCAGGTGTTACTACCACAAAATCTCACAGAAATCCAGGATGTAGCAAACCAACAAAAATGAAAGACTCCTGCACAGAATCATTTGGGTTCCTTGGAGCAGACAGGTGTGGTAAAAGGAAAAAGAAAGGAAATACAAATGAAGGAATAAATCATGTTTATTTTAAGGGAAGAGAAGTACCCTCTGTCAGGTCTGACTTTTAAGTCCCCGTATAGATGTTATTTATACAAGGTGTTTTATCAGCCAATTAAGAGTTCAACTTTTCCATTAAAAACACAGGATATAAGCAGCTGATTTACACACTTTGATTTCCAAGCTAAGCATGAGCACCTGACCATGGAGGTGCAAAGCCAGAGATTCCCCCGAGGGTGCTCTGGGCACACAGGGAAGAGGGGACTGTGCTGGAGCAGAGGCTGGTGCCCTTCACAGCACCCAAAAAAGGGGAGGGAAACCCTGGCAGATCCCCTGGGGTCAAACCAGCATCCTTGGAGGTGCCTGAGCTCCCTCCTCATTTCCAGAACACCTTCCAGCACCTGCACTTTAAAAGCTTTTATCGTTATTAAGGATATTCCTGGATATTCATCCCCTTCATTCAACCCCCAGCAGCTGATGGAAGGGTGGAAGATGATCCTTGAATATAGAAGCAGGTAAGTTACACCTGCTTCCCAGAGTGACAGGAATACTCTCCAGAGCTGCTGCAGCCCCAGCAGAGCAGGCAGAAGCTTTATTGACACTCTGTCTTGGCTCATGCAAGTTCCCTTTGATGTTTCATAATCCCAAGAGTGCTGAAAACTCAGTGAAAAACACATTCCTCCTCCTACAGATCTGTCTCATCCACCAGGCACCTCCTCTGTACAGAAAATGGATCCCCAAGAGAAGGGAATGATGGATGGCTTAAAAAGGGTGGCAGGAGGAATGGCCAGAGCCAGGGACACCAGTGTGTCCATTCTCTGGGTCACTGTGGTCACCTCTCTGGGATTGCTCAGCATTGATCTTGGCACACTCCCAACCAATCATTTCGACTGCACTGGTTATAATTAGTGACAAATAACTCACTAATAATGAGAGAGAGCTCGTCATCAGCACTCCCTGCTGTCAGGACTGCCAGGAGAGGAAAATCACACAGCACGCATACACGTATACAGAGACTTCCAAATCCAAAACCCTCCCAAAACCAGACAGAAGTTCTCAAACGATGCAAACGTGACCTTTCTGCACACATCTGTTTATATTCCTACAAACATAAACTGGGGAGAAAACCCCAAACCTTTGGGGTGTATCACATACAGCGCTGACAGGGCAGCGTTTGCTCAACTGAAAATAGCATACATTTATTTATGCATATAAAATGATTTTATACGGAAAGCCGGACTGGATTTCCAGGTTAGAGGTGCAGCTGATGGGAAATGTGAAGAATGCCAGAATGTGGGGAAGTCTGAGAGCTCCTCACTGTTTGATTCCACACCTTGAGCTGAGATGGGGGAGCAGGGAAGTGGCTCCAACAGGGAGCTAAACACCAAACCCCTTCAAACACTCCCACATCCGTTTGGAAAGGATGCAAAAGGATAGCAACAACTTAGGGTGAAAGCAATTCCTCAGCTGAACCTGATGCCTTGGTTTTCCACCCTCTGGAGACAGGAGCCCAAGCCTAAGCACAGCCTATGGAAGTCAAAGCAGGTGCCTGCTGGAGGAGAACGCTACCAGCCCCAACCTCTACAACCAACACCCTGAACATTTCTCTCACGGAAACCAGTGACTGCCAAGACTTTTCGTGCAGGGAAAGTGGCCAGCAGGCAGCAAACTCTAAGTTCTGGTGCCAGTGTCTCCAGGAGCCCGCGGGGCCAGGTAACGTTACCCTGCGCGGGGCTGGTAAACGGAGACACGGCTGGAACTTGAGCTGCTGGAAATTCGGGCCGGTGCCTTGAATCGCCCAGGTTTGGCTGCAGAAGAAAACTTCGGCGCAGCCATTTCCCGGGCCACCATTTCGTAGGTGTTTGATGCATCAGTTTAGCTTCCAGCAAAATTTGAGGAAGCTGCACGTGAGTATTCAAAGTATTCAAAGCTTCAGGTGGTTTTTAAATGCGATTCCACGTTAAGGAATTTATGGAAGATGTAAGGATAGAGAGGATTGCTCTGCCAGCGACGCTTCCAGGGAAGGATTCGCAGCTTGCAGAGGAGACCTTGAGGAGAATTCGTGCAGTTTTAATTCCATCCAGCGGAGGACAGTGGTTTACAACAGAAGGAATTGACTGGCTGCGTTGCATCTGGAATTCCGTTTCCCGTGGTAGCAGTGCAGGGAATACACCTTGCCCAGGTTTTACCTGAGCTGAGGATGGAAAGCCCCAGCCTGGCCTCTACCCGTGTTGCTCCAAACACCAAATTTTGCTTTAAAATTCGCCTGGGGCTTCCAAACGATCCCTGCAAGGGTGAGCTGATGTCAAAACCACAACTTATCATCACATTCCCAAACAGGGAAACTGGAACCAGTATTCAGAATGCTGAAATATTTTAAGAACTTTTTTAGAACTATTTGAAGGATTCAGGATGTATCAATTTAACTGTACAATACAGTGATTTTCTGGCTGAGACTGCACCTCTTTAAAGGCTTGATTTCCACAGGGAAAAATCTCTTATGTAATATTTAATATTTGAAATAAAATGCTAAGAAGGCACGTATCTTAATTATTTAGCTTCTGACACATACCCTGCCTTTAAAAATTCAGCATCTGACTGCAGATCTGAAAGACTTTCCTATAAATAAGTTATCTTCTCTGAAGCTGTAACAAATTTCAAAAAGTATTGCAATGGTTCTTAGCTGATCAGAGGAAGCACAGGACTATTAAAATGTAAAAAAATCCCATGTATTTGAATATTATTTTAAGGCAGAAAGCCATTCCAGGTTGCTGGAATTCTACAAAATAGGCTCAGGGAGAACAGCTTGAAGAAAAAGGAAATTAATTTCCCTGCTCCCAAGTACTTTCTGTCCAACAAGTCAAGCACAAGATTGAGGGAGTAGTTACAGTTTCTCTTATCTGCAACAGACCTGTTTCTGCAGCAAGTATCTTCTAAATGGAAAGCATTCTAAATTAATTAAACAAACCTCAAGAGACAGTAAACTAATTATTCTGGGCATACATAAGATGCTGTTGAGTTAATCTCTATGAACACAAGTGAGTTAAGTTTGTATTGACATATTGGGCCAAATTTATTGTCAGAGAAATTAACTTCAGCAGAGTTAAGCCAAGAGTGAATTTTTCCTCATTAAGGAGAAATAGGTCTATTGTCTGAAGTGTGAGGATCTACAGCCTCTTGGGAAAATCATATTGCACTTCAGTTTTATAAGTGATGAACTCCTGCACAGAGTTGTGTTTCAAAATGCACACAATTCTGTTTAACCACCCCAGAGCTGGGCTGTCACATGGGACCCCTCTCATGTGAGCCCTGACCTGAGCACTGAGGATGCAAAGTGTTCTGCTGAGCTGTGGATATAATTATTCCTGAAGCTTCCCTGCAGCATTCAAAGTGCTTGTACAAGCAGGAGACACAACTCTCATACCTAAATTTAACACAAAGTTTGTTTAGTTACCACAAAGTGTCTTTGTTGTCTACACTTAACCTCAGCGAGATATTTTTGAATGAAAAACTCAGAGAAATTTTCATCTACTACAATTTTTCCCATTTAAAAAATAATCGTTCACCAAATTTTATAATGACTGTGCTCTACACAGGGGCTATAGAATGACACATTTTAATATATAAATTATTTTGTGCAGCGGAGCAGAACTCAAGGAAGTAATTGCTAACACTAATTAAGAAATAGATGGAGTAAGGACCCAAACTGGCACGAAGATCATGTCTCGAGACGAGCAGTGCAAGCCCCACCTGCTCAAGAGGTGGTCCCCAAACTCCTTCAGCTTTAAATGTTCACCTGAGGTGACCCCAGAGCCCTTCCCTGTGCTAATGGGACAAATCCCATCATATGTGGCAGGACAGCATTCCCAGCATCCCTGGGGGACTCTGTACCATCCTTAGTGCTCCTCAGCACCACCCTTCCTTCCAGCCCTCTTCTCCAATTAATGGTTTTTTTGGAGCTCTCCATCTCCACAGTTCGGGGATTCGACTCAGCATGGCGTACTAAAGGTAAAACATCATTCTTGTTTAATTTATCCTCCTCTCTTCCCACCAACCTCTGCTTCACACAAGCATCCCAAAGTGAAATCTATTTTCAGCATGGCCAAGAGAAACTCGAGAAGTGCCCGAGGGTGGAGTGAAGTAGGCTTTGGATCAGGCTGGAACTATTCGGAAACATTTGTGAGAACTGGCACAGCTCCACGGAACCAAGGGAGCTCCCTCGACACAAAGCAGAGGCCTCAAATAACCCTGAATATTTCCTGAAGTGTTGTAGTTCACCTATTCTTGTGGGAGTTATTCTGGAGACATCTGTACTAAGAGCTATTAGTGCTGTCACCTCCACTTGGTTTTCAAGAGTCCCTCCCTCAACGTAAGACAGAAAAATTAATCAGAGCTCAGCCTGACCCGGGTCATGAGAGCACACAGCAATTACCACCCTGCATGTCACAGAACAAGCAGGAGAGAGCAGAGCTCGGGCAGGGAGGTTCACCCTGCTGCCCTTGGGATCACAGCCTGGCACCTGCACCTCCTCTGGCCCCACACTCCATGAGCTCCACTGAGCAGCAGTGCAAACATCAAGTTTCAATCTTATTTAGGCTTTCTCACCGTTATCTTGGCAAAGGCAGCCTGAGCGTGGCTTTAAATACCTCTGAAAAAAAAACACGTTAAATTACATTAGGGAAACATCCAAAATTACTGGTTTTAAAATCAAAACCCCCAGTGCAGAGTATTACGGTGATGACTGAGAAAATTGCTGTAAAAGCCAGGAGGTTGTTTTCTTAGCAATACCAAGAGGATCTTTCCCATTGTTCTGCCAAGACTTGCAGCAGTGCCAGAGATGTTCAATTTTCCTGAGGTTCATCACCACACTACAGCTGCTGCTTCAGCCACAGAAGAGTGGCAGCCTCCTGGAGAGTCTTAATTAAATAAAAGGCAATTTTAGAGGGTGGGGGGAGCATCACTGCTATTTGAATGTCAATTGACACAAAGCTATACTTGCTCTTCGATTATGTTTATAAATGGCATTCAAATCAAAAGCAAAATTATCGCAGAATGATTCCACTTAAATTATTTATCACCAGAGTTTAGGCTGAGGTGGTCACTAAGTTAGGTTATTTTTCAGCCCATTTCCTCCAGGAAAGAGTAAATCCCCAAACTTCAGGCATGGGATCCTATTTTCTTGGATGAGTATCTAATGTTACCCCATTCTCTAGTGCTGCTCCCAGCCAGGATGAAGCACAGTGCCCATTCTCCAGGGATGGCACAGAGGAGGAACTGGGAGATGGTGCCCATTTTCTATGGGTGACACAGAGGAGGAACTGGGAGCTGGTGCCATTTTCCAGGAATGGCACAGAGGAGGAACTGGGAGATGGTGCCATTTTCCAGGAGTGGCACAGAGGAGGAACTGGGAGATGGTGCCCATTTTCTATGGGTGACACAGAGGAGGAACTGGAAGCTCCTGCTGCTCACGAGGAGGAACTGAGGCCCAAGGGAAGGGCAGCTGTCACCCAAGAAGCTGCAGTGCCTCCCCTAGAGTTTATTGAGGGAAATGTTCCCAATTAGGAGTGGCTGTGAGCACCAGAACCGAAACCTTTCCCCATCTCTGATCTGTCAGAGCTCCAAGTGCCAGTTGAGTGTACAAAATGACAACTATCCAGGCTCATCCCTTGCAACAACTGGCATCTGCTCTGGAGCCATTTGAGTTGGTTTGAATGGCACTAATTAGGAGTAGTTACACATAAATGACATCCCAAAGACTTGACACAATAAACATTGCTATCTAGTGCCATTCATTTGCTCTCCCCATTCAAGTACACACAGTATTTACGATAATTTCCATGTTCACTGCCACCTTTATCCCACAAATAAGGTCAGGAGACAGACAAGCAACAAATATGGGAAGCACCACACGGAAGTTGAATACATAATAAGTTATCAACTGCTCTTTAAAGCGTGTGGGCCAGGGTTTGAATTGTTTCTGGAAGGTGGATGAAAAGGCTGCCTCCTTGTTTGACCTTTCAGAGAAGCCATTAGGATTCCTCACAACCACCAGGCAGGTTTATGAACACCATCAGAATTCCCCATTTCCCCTGCTCAGCAGGCAGGGAACAGCGCTAGTGAAAAATAAAGATGTTTCTATTGTCTCACGGCTACAGACTGCTAGGAAAGGTGATGCAGGTCCGAGCTACCAACAAGAAACTTCTCCATTTTCCTTTTGCTGACTAAATGTGCTCTGTTTCTGCCTCAAGAAAAGGCAGCAACCATCAAGTGATTTTCTTTGATTTTCACCACCCTATGTTTTTAGCATCCCACTGCCTGTTTTAGACTTACAGCTTTTCTTTATCCCCATTTCATTGCACGTGTCTTCAACACCTCATACAAACTCTCTCACAGCCATAGTGGCACAACGTTATTTTCAAGCACCTTTAAATAGTGCTGCTGATTAAATAACTCGTCATTAATGTGATTTCAGGAATCCAGAGCATCTCCTAAGGTGTAACCTTTACCACTCATTGCAAATATAGAACAGAAAATTAAATCAGGCTGACAGAATTAAATCAGGAGCTTTCAATGCAATGTCAAATTTCTGACAAACTGCATATTACCAAAGAACAAACTAGTTACCAAGAGATTATAATTTTAAATTTTCCTAATGGTGTTTTTGGGCATCACATTTTGTGTACAGCTTTGTAGAAGATGGAAAGAGAATAATCCCAGTGGTTTAAGAACAGAACGCTCATCAAGGACTACAGGGACCTGTCAAATTCTGAATCCCTTCCACCACCTTTGAAAAACTGGAATGTGCAGGTTCATTTACATTGTTTCAGATCTCAGGCAATAAATCCAGACTTTTTTTTTCTTAACTACTCCCGTTCCCAGCTTTACATGTGCACAAACTTCCAACAACCTGACAGGGAGGCTTTGGAGTCTTCATTTGTTGGAGTCACAGCATAAAAGCCAAACTCCCTGTGCACTGAGCAGCGTCAGCACAGAACAAAGGAGGATGAATAGAGACGTGGTTTTGTGTCCCTGCTCGTATCACAGAGCATGGGAGGCTCAAACAAAACCTCCACAGATGAACCATTGCTCAGGCACTAATTAATTCTTTTCCAGAGCAGAGCCAGTTAACACACAACCTTCTTTTTACTTAACAGCCCATTTAACTCTCCCTGTGGATGATCCAACTGCAGTTGAGCTATTTGAGCACACACAGATTTCCTGGAAGTGCTCTAAGTGACAAAAAAGCTCAAAACCTTTCAGAGGGTCTCCCAAGGCTGTCTAAGGTGAACCACAGCCAGTGTGTGTCCGAGGCACTGCAGAGGGATGGGTTGTACCTGAGGGATTCCAGAGGTCTGGGAAATGAAATATTCCCAAGGACAACCTCTTGGTTTTGAAAACCTGTCATGGTTCTGTCCCACAAATGCCATGCTGCCTTCAGCACAAAGACATGTGGGAGTGCTTGGCAAAACCCAGCGAAGTGTCCCCCTGCCTTTCACCAGGCCACAAAATGGTGCTCTCCACTATGCTTTACTTATACCAACTCTTTAAAAAGGAGGTTTTTGATCCATTTTCACCAAAACTATGTAACCTCCAGAGTATCAGACTTAGGAAATCTCAGGAGAAAAGATTTTCAGCGTGAAGATTGTCCTGTCATGCACTGTGAGATGAAGCTCACTTTTATAAAGTCAGCACTACAAATACCTATCAGACAATACTGACATTTCCAAAACCACCCAGGTACTTGGGCTCCTGCCTCGGCATGGTGCCAGGAGTTCAGCATATTTTACCAAAGCAGAAGTCAAAGCAGGCCAAAAATTATGCAACATCCTTTTTCATTCAACCTGATGATTATATAATCAGATGCTTTTCAATATCCCGACAGTATCTCTGTGTATGGGTCCCTGAAAAAGATATTCTCAGTCCATCCCTGCCCACAGCAGCTGCCTATTCTTTCTTGCATTAAAAGACCAGTCTGGAGAAAATGGATCTGTCTTTTCCCCTCAAGGTTCTCTGTTTTGACAAAGCAGTGCCATTCCCCAGGCACAGTTCCCCAAGACTATGAAAATCATTATTTCGTTAAAGCAGCTGCTGGGATGACAACTAATAACTAGGTTATTTCCTTTTTTAACTTGTTACCTTAAAACTTCTCTCATCTAACCAACTAGAAAGTTATTTATAACAAATGCACAAATTATGTCTGAGATATGTAAGAATATTTTTAGTAGCAGCATCATATTTTAGGAAATAGTGGGTCAACTCAGAGTTTTATGCCTGTATTCACCAACCTGTTCCAAAGATGGAATTTTATTTAAGAAATTCTTTCATTACTACATCACTTTTAGCAGCCTAACTCTTAGGAATGATATTAAGATAAATTAATTTTGAAATCCTTTGCCTTCATTTGAGATGGCCAAAGGAGCAAGGGAATCAAGAAGCAGTTGCGATACACAACGGGATGCAAAGGCTGGGGAAACAGAGCAAAGTGCCAGCCAACAGGGTAAAAGAGTTATTCACTTCTTTTTATCACTAAGAAATGTGTAGAAGTTCCAGAAAAATCTTTGGAACTGTGAAACAGGAACTATTCAGAGGACTCATTTGCACAGCAGCCCCCTCATACCTCCAGGTTATCCCAAAAACCTGCTCCATACCTGCTCTGTGGTGCAATCAGCACTTCGTTCCCTGACAGGCTGTAAATCAGTTAAGAGCCAGAGCATTCTGTTCCACATCGATTATTCACCCACACAAATGCCATAAATGCTAAAGAATATCCAAATGCAAGTGTGAATGACCACATTTCCCTCTAACATGAATTTTTTAATTGCACTTCAAACTGTAAAGCTGCTATTCTAAAAAGCAGAAGGCTTGAGGTTAAGTTGTAGAGAACACCCCAAACTCTTCAGAGCAATTTCCATATGGATAGACAATGGCTTGCACTGCAGTCCATCCACAACAGACATACACACCAACAAAATGGTTGTTTTTCCAGCAATTGCCAGTTACTCTGGTTAACCCCTAACACACTGCCCTTCTTTGTGCCCTGGAAGAATCAAATTCTAAGGTAAAATCCGTTAGAAAGTCGGAGCAAAGCAAGCCTGTGATCAGCCCAAACACTTCCAGCTGCAAGCATCCTTCTCAAACTGTTTCCTAGCAGCACTTTTCTGGGTTTGGCTTTCATGGTTGGTTTTTTGGGGGGTTTCTTTTGTTTTTTTCAAGCAGGTTCTCTGGAGTTAGCTTGGTTATAATCACCACACAAGTGTTTCCCCAGAGACCTTGGAGATAACTCCTGACTCCTGCACACAGCACCTCCTTTCTATTCCTAAAACCAGCTGGATTTCCACAGCCAACCTCCCCTCACTGGCAGTCAGGCACCTCTGCTCTGGAGCCTCCTGGATGTGTTCAGCTGTGAGTTGTGGTGGGAGCACCCTCACCCTTCTGCACCCTCACAACAGGGAGCGAGGCACTGACCTTGCCCCTGCCCTGAATAAACTCCAAATATAGCGTGATTTCTAAGTATTCCAATGTTCTTTCACCAGTTAACTGTTAACTCATAACAACAGGCAAGTTTTGTCCCGAGGCACGCATTTTTCCTTTGTTGTCCTCTTGTTCCAGGTTAGAATAAAATTGGTAGAGTCAAGATGACATTCAGGTTGTTTCTGGAGGCAGCTGCTTGATGTCTTCAGGGGAGGAAGGCAAATGCACCCAGGACTAGTGATGCACCCACAGCTTTGATTTTGTAAGTCAGATCTTATTTATCACTGCCTGGGCCTGTGCTTTGGTTTTGTAACTCACCACAGAGGTGGTGTTGGGCTATTTGAACTCAAATGGATGGATGTGTCTGTGGAAAGACCTGCAGAACAGGTTGGGTCTTCTGCCCAAAAAATCCTAATGGAGAGAGATGGAAGGAGGGAGAGGGAGGAGCTGAGGAATCCTCCTTAGCAGAGCCCTGCAGAGAAGTGTCCAGGAGAGCTTTGCACATATTCGATCCCATATTTCAGCACAGCATTTCCCAAGCACCAGTACAGGAACAGCTGCTGCTGAAAGGACTCAAACACAAACACCATTCCCCCTTCCCTCGGCCTCTCAGTAGATTTAGAAGAACCTCAGCTCTGCTTTAAGAAATTTCTAATATTTCCTCCTCTGTTGGAAAGGTTTAGAGACATTGAAATAATTTTTTTCTCTTCTCTTCACCCTTCAGCTGTTGCAGAACACACCTGGAAAGCTGTGAACACTGGAGGAGTCCAGTTTTAAATAATGGCCAGCCTTGGACAGAACTGCTCTTTGTGTAACTATGAACTCTGTGGGGAAAAAAATCCATTTCCTTCATCATTTTGCAACATTTAGATGTCCTCAACAAACAGCTCTTCCTTGAGGCCCAGCTCTACCACATTTTCCCTCATGAGCATCCATGAAAGCTCTATTAGGAAACACCTCTTCAGGCAGTGCCCAGCTCCTGCTGGAACCCCTCCCACTGCAGTTTTCTGCCATGGGCAGGACTTTTCCACATTTACTTGCACTCCTGCTTCCTTTTGGGAACTCTGCTTTTGTTTTGTTCATGCAACATTCAAAACTCAACTCTCCTGTTACACTTAGGCCTGGCTATAAAGCTGGATTGGATGAAGACTTCAGCAGCAAGAGATAATTCCTTGTTTTCTTCATGCAGGCGCTCAGCTGGAGCCTTCCTTTCCCCTGGCAAATGCCTTGGAGCACATCAATATTTATCCAGGAATGCTCCAGCACGGGACACCTGAGCTGCCTTCCCTGGCCTAGTTCAGGTATTTATAGCATGGCTGGGCAAGGGACTCCAAGGTGAGTGTCCAGATATTTCAGCTTCCTTGAGCATTCTCCCAGCCTGGGAAGGAGTCCCAGGTTTGTGCTGGATCGGGCACAGATCCCTCACAGTGCCCCAAATACTCTGCACTGTGAAGAGCAGGACCTGGCCCCAATGGAGCCTGGCCCCAAAGCTCACTATTTGTCCTGAAAAGTGTCCTTTAACACCTGAGCAAAAATGCTGAAAGGAATAAAAATTACCAAGTCCTAGTATATTAAAATCCCACAAAAACAATCCCCTCAGGAAATGCTGTGCTGCCTGCTCAGGACTGATCTCTCAGAATTTCCAGTTCCCATGATTCAGGATTACAACTGGAATTCTCTATTATTTTAGCCCACATTTTAGTACCAGCGTGGGGGCACTAAAAGTACCAGATCAGAGGTTGCTTTAAAATGAGGATTTATGGAGGGCTATAAATCAAAAGGTAGAACAAGGAAATTTAATAAAGATAACATTGTTATGTCAAATGCAACATGGATTCTAATACACAAAGAGCAATTGTTTTTCCACATAAAAAGCTCTCAGCAGGAATTTTGCACACAGTGTGAAGCTAAGAATTACTGGAATAATAGTAAGTTGTTCTTGGAAATTAATTGAACAAGTAATCTTTTTTATTATGAAGCCTAGAAAAATAAATGCCCATGTACTGAAACAGAATCTTTAACTTCATTCACCTTTGTACCACATTGTTGGCATTTGCTTTGCCTCTTGCCTATAAACAATGAGGATTTGGGGAATACATCACAGAATAAAAGTAGAATATTATTACAGGGCTCATCAGGATTGCATCTTACACATGTGTACAGAATTCAAACTTTAAAGCAAAATCAAGTGCCAGAACAGGAACTGCCATCTGATCCTGTCTTGACTTGCTGGTAACTATGATGATGCTGAATATGTTATGTAAAAAATCGCATTTCACTTGTAGATGTCATGGCAAACAGTAATAATAATTAATAATAATACACAAGGATTCTATTCCCCACTCATTTCCAATACTGCTAAGGGGGCTTCTTGAAAGTAGTTCAGTATTTTGTAGGAAAATGTAAACCTATGGTTCTCTTTTTTACTGAGAACAGAAATGTTTGTGTGCAAGAAGGCAGCATTTATGTGTCATATCCTAACAGATAAATGCCTTCATTAGTTCAAGGGAAAATGTGGCTTTTCTACTTTCCCTCCAAAACCACCCATGATCTGAGTTTAAGACACTCAGAAACTTAAAACTTTTTCACATAACTTACTGCAGATGCTGATGTCCCCAAATGAAATATTAAGGGAGGAATATAACCTGACTGAAAAATAGCAAGGTGCTCAAACAAAGCAGCTTTGGACGACCTTGAGAGGCACCAAAAACGTTTTACTGTTCCCACAAGTTCCCCTGATTCCAGAGCAGTCCCTGTGGTACCACACACTGGACACAATGTCTTCCCGGCTTCAAGAAGTAACAAGCTGCAATCCGTGGATATTCTGAAAAGACTTCACAAAAAAACCACCAATTTTTGGCATTCCAGGAGAGTCCTGCAGCTTGCTGAGGTGGATTGAGGGGGAAATTGTCCTGGACAGACCCTGCCATCCAGCAGTAACATTGATGTTCTGCACACCAAGGACACCTCATGCCCAACCCAGCCTCCTTAATTATTAAAGGCACAATTTTCTTCAAGCAACTTTTTCATCAGAAAATTCTGGGAACAGACACCTCAGCCCTCTCAGGTGCTCTTATCTATAATTCACCATCCCAGGTTCCAGCTCACAGAACATTTAGAGGTAAAACCACAACTTGGCACAGTCTTTGTCTGTGCAACACAGCTGACAGAAGCTGAGGGCTCCAGGTCAGGGGCAATTTTGGCTGAGCAGAGGCAGGTGGTGGAGAGAAAAGCAGGACATTTAAACATAAAAATCTGAAACTCAGTGCTCCTCTCTTCATAAAAATATAATTTACAAAAATATAATTTATAAAAATACAATTTCCAGCAACTAATCAGTTACTTAGAATAAAGAAGGAAGCAAAGCTGCTTGAGGTTTTGAAACAACAGATGAAAAACATCATTTCAAATATGATCTGAACAAAACAGTCAAAATACAAGATTCTTCTTCCAGCAAAGTCTCTTGGGAGTAATTCCCAATCACCACATTGCTGAGTTTGTCCGTTGTAACAACTAGCATCTATCAAAGCTGGAAAACATTAAAGTTTTCCAGCACTTTTCTTATTCCCTCCAAAACCACAAAGTAAAAATGACAACATCTTGGAAAGCAATGCCATACAGATCATCTGGTCATGCAGATGTGTAATTTGACCATTTTTCCTTGAAGTCTTTTCAGATACAGAGCATGAGGCCAGTCCTACACAGCTGGGGTGACTCTAAAAACCTATTCCCAAAGGCCTGGACTTGTAGCGGATTTTTCCAAACCTCAGCACCACAACTGCCCCATCCCTGTTGATCCCATGTGAGGAAAATCTCATCTCTAAATAGCAGAAATGTTCCTTTTCTGTCTGAGACAAGCAGAAATAGCCCCACACGGATCCATGCTCATTCCTCCCCAGCCAGGCCAGAGCTGCCCAAGCTGGGCTCACACCAGTTTGGGAACTGGGATCACTCCAAAGATCCCTGTTGCTCTGCAGCTGAAAGCAGATCACTCACATGTGGGCTCCTGTGGACTTTGTAAATGAGTGTGGCTTCCATTTACAGGTCAATAAAGTGCACATGGAAACGAAACAGTCCCAGACAGCCAGAATTTGGTTATTCAGTAATGCAGGGCAGCTCCCCCTCGCAGGTATTCAAACACTACCTGTGCTTGGCCCTCCTCAAAACAGGAGGTTTCTGAGTTACTGCCATGCACTGCACCAGCCAGAGCTTTGAAATCCAGCTGTAGAAACCCATGGCTCAGAAGCCTAAAGGCTGCTAGATGTGATCTGATTCAGCCCACGTTCAGAACTCTTCCTTGCCATGGAAGTCCATGTTTTCACCTGGTGGTTGATGCAGATTTACGTATTTTAAACCCCAGATGACAGATTGACTCTCTAAGAGTTTACAGCTGGTCCAGGATTTGTTTTGTGGTCTGTTATAAAATCTCCAACTCTTGTTCTAATTCTCTTCAGCTCTTTTTTTTTACTTTTAATTGCAGGAGCATCTCCAGTATTTCCATGACAGAACAGCTTGTTCAGAGCCTTGCTCAAGGAAGCTGCTGTGTGTCAGAGTGAAAAGCACAACAGCCTCAGTAAAATACCTTCCCTTCTGTGTAGAGCAGCTCAAGCTGATGAAGAACAAGCACTTACATTAGGAGCAAGGGATACTTTATAAAATCAGGGCAGTATTTCCAGCATTTGAAAAGCACATCGCTGTCTCTGTTTTGGCAGAGGCAATCTCTGCACTGTTCCAAGCTAAATTCATTGTTAGACCTGAACCCAATAAGATTTCAAATGAAATCCACAATCCACCTCTGCAATTCTCTGCACACCTGAATTTTTGTAGGCAATTCCTTCAAACATAGTATTCCCCAAATGAGGTTAATTTTGTCAACACAGTTTTCTAAATAGCCCAAATTCTTCAGAAAAATTTTGGTTCATGTTTTTCCATTGAAGAAAACAGTGTGGTAATCCACCATGTCCTATGAACTATGTCCTGCCTTCCTTCTTCTGCAAGCTTTGAAAAAAAAAAAAACATCTTCCAGGTTTTTAGTCCATTGGAAATGGTAACATAGTTCATTGATTGGTCACCCCATTTTTTTTTTTACATATCTTTTAATAAAATTTCTTTTTAATTGTGGTTCCTAGAAGTTCTTAAGTACTTCAGTAATTTCCGTTCTCAAAAGTATTATTGTTATTGCAGATTCTGGGGGGGGGTTTTGCCAGAAAATGGGTGGAAAGAGATGAGTGACTTCAATCAAATCCACTTTAAAATATTCCTTTTAAGAGGAAAAAACATCGTATATACAACATTAACAGCACTCCAAGTGTTTACAGAAGATATTCTGAGAGAAAGATTAAAGTTTCATTCCATCTAAACATAAAGACCTGGATTGAAGAAAAAAAATACGCATCTATTTTGGGACATCAGAAGTCAGACTGGAAGCAAGAGAAAATTTTCGAGGTTGTTTGGCAGCACGTTAAATTACAGCAAGTAGAACATGCAAAATTAAGTCAACATGACACTGAGGAAGGGCTTTTTACCCCTGCCAGAGGTCATTTTTGATACTATTAACCCACACCTACAAATTTTCCTCTAACCCTGTTGCTTTACCACTCCCATTTAGGTTTTATTTAGGCAAATGAATATTTGTTTAGACTTGTTTTATTAGAATAAGTGAAATAATGTTGGTCAGTTTGTGATGGCAAGGTGTCATTTATCAGTTGTTGGTTCAGATTTAGGGGAAGGTCAAGTATTTGAGTATTTCTGTAGACTGAAACTTCTATATTTCAAAAGGATTAGGGGGAAACTCCAAGCACACCTCCCAAAAGGAGGAGTATGAGCAGCAGACTCCAGCTGGAAATTGCAACAGATCTCCAGCTGAAAAGTCAATTCAAGTTAATTCATTCTTTCATAACTTCAAGCAATATAAACAGAGTGGTTCATAAAGGCCTCCTTGGTTCTCTTATTTAACAATTAACCCTCCCGGAAAAGGAAACTCTCTCATCCCTAGGGAGCCACTGGCACCTTGGGCCCAGCCCTGTAGTTCAAAAGAGTTCATTTGAATAAAACTGGGCAATGCTGCTGCCAGTTCAGAGCAGTGGTGATTACTGGAATTGATGCCTTAAGTTTTAGCTTTTATATTTTTCAGACTCTGTGCTGTTTTAATGTGTAGTTCTGAGCATCATATGAAGGGTTGCTGAGCTCTCTTCACAGGGTAGGGAGACAAAACAATTCCTTTCCAGCTGGGGACCAGGGACAAATTTTAGGCCCAAGAGTGGAAACAACAG
>VXBQ01012955.1:46650-90849 GCA_013400175.1 Phainopepla nitens | reverse complement strand
ACACAAAACCAAACCAAGCCAAGCCCCAACAATTGTTCCTCCATGAATTCCACCTGGGGCAGAGAAGACCATGCAAATGGTGGGCCCTTTCTGCACAAACTGGGCTGCTCTCACCTCACAAACCACAGCCAGACAGGAACCAAAACTGATGCCGGCTGACTTTTGCCATTCCATCTCCTGCCAAAATCTCCCAGTGCAGCAGGAGCTGTAGAACACCACCCCGGCCTTTGCTAACGGGGATGAACACATTAATTAATTCTGTCAGCTCACCTTACCCTCACACCTGGCTCAATATTGAGCACAACGTCAGGTGCTCACCTCCGAGGAGACACGGCCTCGCTGGTTAATTAGCGCTGCTCCCAGCCCCCGCTAACGAGTTGTTGGTTACTGACTAAAGTAGGGCTTGGCTCTCCAGGGAGGAAACGCTGTCCTGAGCCTCACACTGCATCGCCACACTGTCCTCGGGTCCTGACTCCTGCCAGCCCTGCTGCAAACGCCCCCACAGCTCCTGCTGGTTGGACATGTCAATCCTGAATCCTTGGGTTATCCACACGTCTCACTTTCACTTCCCACCACTTCCTGTCCTGCTTCCCCAGCCTCTAGAACACTTCCAGGGTGCTACAGGCACCCTGGAACACTTTTGGCTACTGTTAAATTATTATTTTTATTATTTATTAATTATAATTAAATTATTATTTTTATTATTTTTTATTATTTTTTCCCTTCATTATTTTTGAGGATTAGGCACAATCAGTCTTTTGAGATGTGGGAAAAGCAGCAGCATAGCTGTAAACTTGGATTTGTGATACGTCCTGGGAGAATGTCCCTGTTCACCAGCAGAAAAGGCTTCCTTGGCTTTACACACTCACCTCAGCACAATTAATTAAGGTTCCATAAATTGCCATTCCAGAGTTCCTCACAGTTCTCAAACCAAAATTACCTTAAGTGCTTTTCAAGTCGTCTTAAGTAAGGAACGGTTGACTTTAAATAAAGATAATTTAAACAGAAGAGAATCTGCTAATATTGCACCTTATCACTTTCAATCTTTCCCTATGAAAACCAATTATCATGATATGAAAGCTTTTTAACACCTAATTTTTTTTAATAATTACATCTTGATTTCTTAGACAGGATAGATTATTGCAGTTGACCAAAGAGTCAAAGCACCAAAATCCATTAATTTTAACACTATTATAAAAGTTTATCACTTAGAAAGGCTTCATCATAAACCCTAAATGTTAAATTAATAATATATTTTCTAGAAAGTATTGAAAACCCTTACGATATGCCCAAAAGTAAAAAATTTAAATTATCTTGCTTAAGGAAGAAATAGAAGTTTCATCTTTGATATGAATAAAATAAGGGTTAAGTCAGGGAACAGAACGAAATAAAACCCAATTCTTGCATGTCTGGAAACACGAACACAAGTAGCCAATCTTCCCTGTCATTTAAAATACTGAGTTTCAGCCTGTAACTTTTACATTTAATTATCTCATCCAGTGAAAATGGGCAGAAGTTTTCAAAATTAATTTCTTATATAAATACCTCTCTTGACAGCCTTTCCAGCAAAGGGCAACCAAAATTTTTTTCAAAGATTCAGAAATAAAATCTGATCTAATTTTAAACAGTATGAAAATCACTGTGTAATTTGGGTTTGGGGTAGTTTTTTTTTTTTCTTTTTAAAGCCACAAGCCCAGTTTGAAGATCACTGCTGGCTTTAAAATAGTTTCATCTGGGAACTAGTACATCCATTTACAGAAGACCATCTAGGTCCTCATTCAGTGCATTTAGCTTTTAATTATCAACTGTATTTAATATCTTAAATAGGTTTATTTAAAGTCATCCTGAACTATTTGTCTTTAACAGTCAACACTGAGTTTGCTGCCAAGAATTAATGTAGCCACAATCACAATCAGTTGTACAAGGGGTGTTTGACTGCTCCCCACCAGCCTGAGAACAACCTCAGCAGATAAGGGAGAGACAGCCCTGCCTAAAGGGCCAAGTTCAAACAAGAAAACTAGGGCAGAGCAGATAAAGGAGATGAATTCTGCCAAAAGGGCCTAGTTCAAACAGGACAAACATTCAGCATGACCTGATCAATACTTGAAAGCACAGGGTCACCTCCAAAGACTTCAGATTGTTAGAGAAAGTGGAGCTACCTGAGACCTCAAGGGTGATTTCACGACCATTTCCAAATCAGAGGTACTTAAGACCATCAGAAAGCAGAAAAATGAAAAAAAAAAAAAGAAAAGAAACACCAAACCACCAAACAAATATAGACCAAAAAGTTATTGAGCAATAAAGGAAAAGTGCAAAGAAATTGTAATCAAAGGACAATGGAATAAAGTAAAGAAAGCTGAACAAAGAATGCTTTGGTCTGAAATCACAACAGAACAGAATTTCAATATTTGTTTTTTCAGGTTGTGTGTAAGCATAAATTCAGACATGGAAGAGTCCTCAAGAGGGAACATAATACTGAATTTTAAATGTGGAAAAATGCAGATATTCGTGACAGAGCAGCTAGATTATTTACATTTATCAGGGAAACATTTCTATCATTGCTGACCACTCACACCAACTCCTGCAATTGTTCAGTAACACAAGAAAACGTGGATAATTTGCAAGCTGAATAAATATCTCCTAGGCATTGCATAGCTTAAGATATTTTTGTTGCTCCTATCAGCCACCACAAGTCCTTGCAATCCACCAGGGTTACAACATTCCTGGGCAGTCCCAGGCAGCTGAGATGTGCTATCAATTTTTAATAACGGAATGAACTTTACAAAATATTTCAAAATCAAAACAGGCTTAAGCCTATTCCCCTCCTTCCACCCCCCAAATTTAAATGAACCTAGCAAAAATTTCTCCTAAAGATCCCATGGCAGCCCCCTACAGATGAATCTTTCAAGGAAGATTTAAGCAAGAAGATTTAAGCCCCCCAAATAAAATTCAGGACTTTCAAGCAAAAAAATGCAAGTTGAGAGGCTCAAAATAAAGGTAAGAGAGGAGGAAAGTCTCCCTAAATCACAATGAAAAAGTGGTAAAGTAATGAGAAATCCAGGGGATTGCAAACTGGGTCCCAGATTCAGGGCATTAATTCCAAATCCCTCATTTAAAACAGAGTTTGCTGTTCCAACACGAGCATGGCTGGACAGAAGAGGAGCCACAGGATTGCAGAGGCACGGTGGATTCTCCAGGGAAGGATGCCAGCAGCTGGAAGTGACTCCAGAGCGGAGCTGGATGTCCCCACAGGGACGTCTCTCACCCACGGAGAAGGTGAGGTGTCCCTTGCAGCAGCTGCTGAGCGCAGGGACATTGACAGGAGAGAGCAGAAGAGCAGACACAAAGCTCTCCCCATCCAGGGAATGGCATGGATTGCCACCCCACAGCAACTCCCACCCGATTTTTCTCTGTAATTTTAAGTTGTGAGCTGCAGAGACATCCGTGTCAGCATCAATACTTTGGGAAAAGTGGGGCAGCAAAAAGAACTGCCAGCATCTCATGGAAAACATGCCACACTGATAGCCTTGTTAAATAGGATT
Source organism: Phainopepla nitens (assembly GCA_013400175.1). Lineage (NCBI taxonomy): Eukaryota > Metazoa > Chordata > Aves > Passeriformes > Bombycillidae > Phainopepla > Phainopepla nitens. The sequence continues at coordinate 87,307 of VXBQ01012955.1, read as the reverse complement.
AACATCAGGAATTAAAAATAACATCTAGGTTTGGTGAAGGAAAAAAAAAACCTACTGATTTTACCTTAAGAGTCCCCATCTATTACAAACGCTAAAACAAAGTTATTTTTAAAGCTTTTCAAACTCTGCAGATCTCTTACCATGCCCACTCTTCAGGGCTGAAGGCACAAAACCGGTTTCTTCAAAGCCATTTATTTAGCATCCAACCCAAAGGTGAATCCAGCTCACTCTCAGCTTGCACGTGGTGTTTTGGAGCAGGGCTGCACACACACGTTAACGAGCTGGGTGCATTTGTCCTCTGCTCAGGGGTCACTTCAAAACAGTGAATAAGACAATTTGAGCTTAATGACTTCTGCCATCTGATATTTCCTATGGAAGCAAATGAACTCGGCTGCGCTGTGGCACTGAACACAACCAAACCAGCAGGGCCAGCTCGTGGAAGGAAACACGACTGACCTGTGGCACTTCCTCAGCTGAAACTGCTCCATTTCCCTGCTAACACAACCAACTGTGCACATCCCTAAGTGGGCACCATGGGTTTGGGTGGAAACCAAGAGAGAAACGAGAAAACTCCAGTGGCTCAGAAAAGAATGATCATTCCTTTAAAACTCACTGCTGTGGGTTCAGGTTCTAGGTTTTACCTCGGGGGTTGCAGCACATGAGGTTCCACGTTTATAAGCAATGAAAGCAGCAGGAGGTGTAACACAACCACTGAGACTTCCTTGGGAACAAACTCAGCAAGACATTCACAGAATTTCCTTAGCTCTCTGTAAATTTTAAAAATTCATTTGTAGAGTCCTTCAACACCTTGGAATCATCAGATGGACAAGGCACCAAAAAGAAGCAGATTTATCATCCTAGGCCCAACTACAACTCTCATGGAACAGCCTCACGTAGCACTGAATTGTTGAAAATTATATAACTCTAACTAATTTTTAATTAGTTGTTTTAATTAATTGCAAGCAGCGCCCACTTTTAGCCAGCATTAGTTAGGTTTCTTCACCGACTCTTGCTAGAGTAGCCAAAGATACAGGGGCGATTACGGCCTGGAAAGCTGGAGAAAGAGGTGACAGAAGGACTAAAGAATAGGGAACAAATTAGCATGAAGAGGAAAATATCAATAACCAATAGAAGACAGAATAATAATTAATGGAGAGAAGCATGTCACTTTGAACCGCTGAATATCAATTTCTTTGGTAAAAATGCATAAATAAGTGCAAAGGTTTTGTATCAGCAGTGGTGTGGAGGCTGGAACTTGGTCAGCTGCTCACCTCTGGGCCAAGATTGAATTAATGCCTCACTACCACTAAAAAGATGGGGTTAGAGAGGGCTCTTTTTCCCCATTTTGGGAGGATTTTGGTACCATCATCACTGCTGCTTGATGCACTTGTGCCACTGATAACCACGTACAATTTACCACTGTGGTCCCTTCAGATGATTGTGTCTGAAGTCTGGAAAGCAAATTGTTCTGAACACTTCGATGGGCACCCGTCCCACACCCCCAGGGTGAGGGAGCTCTGTCACACTGTCCCTGCTGTGCCCCACACACCCAAAAACTCACTGGCTTGAGAAAACAATGGAACAAAGGAGCAGCCCAGGCACTCAGCACCCCCACTGGAGAGCTGCACAGAGCCAGCAGGGGAGCACACCTGAACGCTTCCAGGATTTTCCAAGTTTACACCATATTTCTGCAGGAAACACCAGGGGGCTTGGAAGTATTTTGAAGTTTTTCTCTCAATAAAAACTCAACAATTTGCGAAGTAGAAAAATCACAGGTTCTGACTGCTTCACTCTTCACTCTTTGGATTCATTATCACAAACAAGGAGGGATTTTTCTCCAGGGTTTCTGTGGGCTAAAAGCCACCTGTGACACTACAGTTCAAGGACAGGCAAGGATTTTGGCTGCAGATGTCAAGCTGGATGACCTCTGTAACCATGGAAAACCATACAACAGCCACGACCCCACTGGCAAAGCAGAATGGTGATGTAATACAGCAATTCCTATTACTGTAGGATTTTTTTATGAAGGTGAAACAACTTCAGGGTGTAATCAAAAAGCAAACTAGAAAAGAGAAAATGGAATGGCTCAGAAAAGCGTGATTATTCCTTTAAAACTGAGCTCCTGTGCCAGGGAAAGGGAGGGGGCCAACACATGACTGGAGTGAGGCAAACCCAAGGAAACCCACAGTGTCCGCAGTTGTCACCCAAGCTTCCAAATTGAGGCCAACACTTTAAACTGCCAGGACAACAGTGCAAAAAATCCAAGTGGATTTGCTATATTGTTTAGGGAAAGAATTAACGGAGGTGCCCAGACTAATGCTAAGATTATAACTGCACATCTGCCCTGCAATTCCACAGCATTCCCATACATTTTTTTCCCACATTAAGGCTGCCACAGTCCTGAACAAACAGCCTTCAGCCTGTAGATTCCAGGGAGCTGTGCCCTCACCTATAGAGGCAAAGTGAAATTGCAGCTCATGGGGAACTCACTGGATGCTCCAAGAAAATTCTCCTCTCTTATCCTGTACCTCCTTCAGGGGCAAGCTCACCTTTTGAAGCACACCTGTAAAGGAGTGGGCTATTCCCTCTTTTCCCTCATTTCCAGCACTAATCAGAGGAAAAGAATCGTGACAGCTTTTGAACTACTCCATAAATTTGGTCGGTTTTTCTTCCCAATACTCATTTTTTCAGACTTTTTGTACCTCAGAGGACTGTACCTACCTAAGCTGCCCTCGCACTGAAATAGACTGCTCCTCTGTGGAAAGTGCTGGGGAGGAGAGATTGACACAAAATGCAAAAGGAATAATCAAAGCAGCAGCACAGCCTGTGGAAGCTCAGGTTTGGTAGTCTTAGCAGAACTGACTCAGCTCACAATCCACACAGGAAAAGAGTATCTGCAGTCCCTGAAGAATTTCATTGGAAAGCAAAGAGGAAACAAGGGCTAGTAAATGCTATTGTTACTGAAATAGCAGCTACATACACCCAGCTATTTCTACTGCACAACTGAAATCCTCTGCATTTAATAGAATCCGTGGCTGCTTTGCCAAGTTCTGGACTGGCAATTAGGAAGGGACATTGAAATGCATTGTTTTACCAGCTCCAAGGCAAGGACAGGGAATGGGATTTATAATGAACATTCAGAAAGGGTTTCTTCCTTCTTTAAAAGTTAAAAAGGATGTTACTGTACCCTGCTGAAAGCTGTGCCAGGGAATGTCATCTATTATCTGTGAAAACAGGTTCTTTATGTCTGAGGTATCAGCTTTTCAGGATGTTGGGGAGGCTGCTTTGTCCTTACACCCTGCAGGATCTCAAGCACAGTTTCCAGAACACCTACACAGATGTGAAAAAACAAAGATCCTGGAGATAGAGGAGAAATAATTTCTAGAGATACTTCGAAGGCAAGTCAGCAACTATGAGTGTACCACATTAAAGGAAGTCAGCACTGAGGGAATGCAGATATGTTTGTCTTGGAAGCGCATTGAGCTGACCGCCAAAAATACATATTTGGCTTTATTTTCCACTCACCTTTATAAATAACAGGCATGTCAAACACCAACCTCTGACTTCTTGGAAAACAAATGGAAACAGTAAATTTGAACAGCCTGGATTTGAAGGGTGAGTAGTAATTGTAAAAGGGATATGAGGAAGGAAATCATTACTGCACCTAACACTGCTCTTATCCCAGGTCTGTTGATATAAGTTATCTTCAAAAGAAAAATGACCATCTAATCATGCTAATTCCTCTAGCAGGGCTGCTAAGCTTAGACTTGCATAGTGAAGCCGCTGCCTCATTTAAAAAAAAAAAAAAAAGCACAATCCTCTGTCACAAAAACACAGAAATGCAATTCTGAATAAAAGAGAAAAAAAGTTCAACATTTCATTATTGTAAGGAATGGCATTGTGATCACCTGTCCAATCCACAGATTATCTTTACAAAGACTTTAGCAGCAAAATTTCCCAATTTCCATGGTTCAGCTGGAAGCAGCATCACTGCCAGCAGTGACACTTGGCAAAATGTCTGGGAACACCTAACAGAGATTCAAGTAATTGTTTTATCATCTCCTCATTTTAAGGTGATGCTCTAAAGGGAGCAGGATTTTGCACCCCTGTAAGTGTCAGCTGAGACAATGAATGAAGAGCTGTGGTCTTGCAGCAGGACCAGTCCCACCAGGACACAACCAGCGCACGGCAACTCTTTGCTTTCACAGGGCACCAACACTATCAGGCAAAGACCCTTCTCTGTCTCTGATCCTCTGCAAAGGCAAAGCTTAATTCCATCAAGGGCACACTGGCTCCATCGATTGGATTATTCATTTGGTGTAATGGACTTTGCTTTCTTCCTGCAGCCTTCTCAAAACAAGAACAAAATGAAGATAAATCAGCTCTCACTCAAGGCTGGTAGTCTATAGATATTTATGGATTTCTGAGCCCTGCAATACACCAGAAGGGAGGCATTCCCCGAGGATGTTTTCCTCTGCAGTCCTGTCACCTTCCCAACAGCTCCCCAGCACAGGGACACAGCAAGGAAAGGCTGCAGCCACCCCTCCCTTCAGGTCTTTCTTTGACATCACTGATCCAACCTCCAGCTTTGCTTTCCCCAGCACAAGGAGCCACTTTGACACCACAGCCCAGAATGATCCCTGTTTGATCCTCCAAGCAAAGACCTAATTTCCATTTTCCAAGGGAGCACCACCACCGTAATCCCAATTTGCCATTGGGACAGCTAACGTAGCTTTCATGGAACACAAAGATCACTTCCCCTGTCATTACCCTGTGCTCATTATGTTGCAGGCCTGGCCTCATCTTTTTCTCACACAATGAATGAGCTGATTATGCCAACAAACTCAAACCACTAGTGCTAAGAATGAGATTACAGGTTTGTCAACTGCCCCATATAATGGCAACACTTTCCATCACTTATTAATTCTGCAGAAAGGGGCTGACTCACTGTATTGCATCACTGCATTCAGATCAAGGAGAAACTTGGGGCACAACACGTTATGGAGAATGTTGACCTGTGATAATCTCTTAGCAAAGAGGGAAGGAATAAGAGAAAGTTGCTGGGACAGGTTTTCCTTTGACTTACGACACCTTGTAGTTGTAATTGAGTTAACTACAATGAACAAACATTAGTCCTGTGCAGAAAAGGTACAAAAAAACTTCACACCCATTTATTACTCTGTTCATTTAAATCTGAGGTACAAGAGCAGAATGTTTGTCTGTGGTCAGTACACCCTGCCTGCATGCATTTAATGTCTTACAGGGAAAAGGGGATTTCAGCTTGCATGAAAATAGCCTCCTTTCTAAGTGTTGCACCTGCTGAGGTAAGATAATCACTGAGAGGAAGATGATGTCCTGGGTAATCACATAAATAAATCAGCATTGACCCCAGAAAATCTCTGATGCTGCTAATAGAAAAAGTAGGAGACACTCATTTGCTTTCTCCCTTTCCTGGCCTTACTTTAAAGCACTGCCTGTAACCCAGAGAGAACCTTTTTGCAAGCCACTTAGGATCCTCAAAGGAGCAGGTATCTCTTCTTTTTTTTTTTTTTTTAAAGCTTTATGGGGAAAATGCATCATGCAATGTCTCTCTAGTTCTCCACAAGTAACTGAACAAAGCCAAAGTAAATCAGCAAGTGGCACGACATGCAAGAACCCAGAAACAAAATGAGCAATGAAATTGGACTTATCACAGAGAAAAATCTGAGCCATTCATTTGAGATTCTTATGTTTGGGTAACCTTTGGAAGAATGTGTGCTGTTCCATTATACAAACAATGGAAATATTAGATAAGGAAAAGAAGCGCCATTGCCAAGAAAGCTCCGTGCACCCCTTCCAAATCACGAAACATGGAGATGTGATTTCATGGAAATACAACATGCTGGCGGTAGCAGGAGTGTCAAAAGTACAGAGCCATTCCTGCCAACCCCAGTGGGTCTGGGGAGCGCTGTTCAGGAACCCCTGGAGCAGCACATCTGCCTGGCACTGGCCCACAGACACATTGGGACACAGGAGCCAAATTCAACCTCCCTAAGGGCAAGTCTTACAGCTGAGCCAGGCCTGTTGTGCTGGACTGAGGCAGCCTCGTGTGCCAAAGCAAACCCTCCACAAGTTATTCACACACAGCCATCTCTCCTTGCTCTTTTGCAGCTGTTCCCAGTCCTGAAAGGCGCCCTGTGACAATGGTGCTCCCTGTGCCTGGGCCAGGCCCAGCCTTCCCCTCACAGCAGGGCTCAAAGAGCCACATCCCTGTGCCTGGGCCAGGCCCAGCCTTCCCCTCACAGCAGAGCTCAAAGAGCCACAAACGAGGGACCCAGGGCTTCTCCCTCTGGGGAGGGGGGTGCAGAAGTCATCCCTGGGTGCCAGTGAGGAGGGTGCAGAAGGGAAGCCCCAGGGCACACTCTGTGCTGCCCACTCTTCCCAAGGAGCCAGGGACCCCTCCAGCTCCCCCAGACATCCCCCAGAGAGAAAGGCAGAGAATCATGGAATTTTTTGGGTGGGAAAGGAATTTTAAGCATTGTCCAGTCCAAACCCTGCAGAGAGCAGGGACATGTTCAGATAGGTCAATTGCTCAGAGCCCCATCCAACCTGGTGTATATTATTTCCAGGGGTGGGACATCCCCCACCTCTGTGGGCAGCCAGTGATTCACTACCCTCATTGTATGGAATACCCTCCTTACATCTAATCTATATCAGCCCTCCTTCAGTCTAAATCCATCACCCCTTCTCCTGTCACAACAGGTCCTGCTGAAACATTTTTCCCCTTTCTTACAGGCCTCCTGCAAATACTAAGAGACCGCAACAGCCTCTCCCTGGGGTCTTCTCTTCCCCAGAGAGAACAAACCCAGCTGGGATACACGTGAGGGGTTCTGCAACTGCAATTTCTGAATGAAGGAGCATCCAGGACCCCTTCCCTTCCTAGCCAGCCCCTCACGGAAAGAGCCAGCCCCTTTGCCAAGCACAGGTCCCTGGGAGGCTGTTGGGGCACTTGGGGGCAGCCAGTGCCCACTGATGGAACCACAGGAAAATGCCAAGTTATCCAAGTTCTCAGTAGCTCAGCCACACTTGGCACTGCATGAACAACCAGGTGAAATATGAGTTTTAAGTTCGTCCTTCGGGTTTTTCCCATGCGAGGTAGGAAAAAGCCCAGTGAGGCCTTGGCCCTGACAATGCTGAGGGGTTTTTTCATGGCCAGGGCTGTTTTCATTGTTCAAACCAAACCTTCCGTGTGGGGAGAACATGTACAAATAAGGGCTGGATGTGTACTTGGAGCTTGGCTGCTGGCCTGGGGGATTGACAAATGGGCCTGAACTACAAGAGATGTTTTGACACCACAAATAAGGATGAGGAATTAGGTAGTGTGGTGACCCGGAGAGAGGATGAGCGGGTCTGCTCTTGCATGGCTTCTAAGATGCTGCTTTGAAGGTTTCCAAAGTACTTCAGCTCAACATCACAAAGAAACTCTTAAAATCTACTTTCAGAGAGTCGTCAATGTTCCTTTTAATGAAATCATAAAATCAATCAAATATTATCCATCCTAACCTTACATGTAAAATAATGTAAGAAGATCTTGAACTTACGGATAACATTTAGTGGTTTATACATGATCAAGTGTATTCTTTTAACAATGAAAATGATGCTATCACCAAATTCTTTACATTCATGGTCGATTTTGACACTGCATTAAAATAAGTGTGGTTGTCAGTCTCTGACAACCACAGAATCAATTTTATATTTCTATTTTAAACGTTTATTTGTCTGAATCAAGTATTTTTCATCCCTTTCCAAATTCTTCCCATCTCTGTAGCTGATTGAACACAGTGGTGCACCTGACTGCAATTCAGTGTGAACCAGCAAGAGCAGCTCCCAAACAGACTATTAAGTTATTAAAGGTGCATTTTTATAGAAGCGAGTGTGAGGAACCAAAACTAACGAGTATTAAAAGCAGCTGGTTAATTTTGTTGCATTCAGTCTTTCTTCATCTTCTACCTCATCGTTAAAACTGTGAAAGGCTTTTTAGATTGCAATAATGTAAAATAAACACACCTCCACAGCTGGCCTAATTGATTCTAGGTCTGTATCCCCCACACAACAAACACACATCTGAAAAGAGAGAGAACTTCTCTGGTAGCTCAATTAAGGGTAGTTGTGATGATTGAAGAGTCAGCTTCTACAGTAGAAATGTTATCAGTTAACTGTTAATTGATATTGTGTCTTTCCATAAAATCTTTTCATGGTATCCTGAGACCTACAGCCAGAAAAAAAAAACCCACAAAACAAATCTGAAATGTTCTCCCCCAGTGCGCTCCACCAGCCCATTTCTAGAACCTTAACCAGTTCTGGATCCACTAAATACCAACAGAAAACTTCTCCTGTAGTGCTGTAACGTCATCACCAACATGTTACACTCTCTGGAGCACCTGCTTGGGGTGTGGTTGCTCTGATATCACCATGGAAAGGGTCTTCCTTCACATAAAAATTTAAAAAAGCTTCCACTATACTGTGGTGGGGCACAGCCCCAAGGCTGCCAGAGCTCCAGGAACCTTTGGGCAATGCTCTCAGGGTGGGATTGTTGAGGTGGCTGTGCAGGGCCAGAGGCTGGACTCAATGATCCTCATGGATCCCTTCCCACTCAGCATACTCCATCTTGCTACACACAGTGAACTCTTCACTTTTTACAAGCATTGGAAATTACAGCATCCAAGAATTTTAAGCAAGAAATCAGGGAAGTTAATTCACTGACCTACTCCTATAAGAAATAAACCTTTTTATAAGGGAAAGTAGATGAAAAAGCTGCTGTGAATTGGTGGGTACTATATAAAATTGTGGGTAAATATAGTTAAGTATTGGAGGGAGTGGATTCCAGTCTCATTTGGTATTCATCCAACTAACTCATCCCATTTTGCCAGCTGTCCTTTAGAAGGTATCACTGATGCACCAGTGGGCCTGGGAGACTCCAATTGCATGGAAAATTATACAACTGTCAGCACAGCTCTGCCCAAGGAGGGATTCAGCATTGTCTTGCAAAGTTACAGGGCTAGATCCTGCCTATATGTGGTATTTCTGGGATAATGAAAGTGAAACTAATCCAAACATAAATATTCAAATTCAAGTAGACACGTGTATTTTTTCGTATAAATTATTTCCATAGATTTTGGGGAGGTTCTTTTTATGAGCACTTATATGGGAGTTTTTCATTATAATATAACCACTTGAAGGCAGGAAATCCTTCAGGCATAACTGAGAGCTGGGATCTCCACTATAGGTAAAGGAGCAATCAAAGGAAATTTAAAGGAGAGACGTCTCACAACCCATAATAATATTATTAATTCATTCAGCATGCAAATATTATTCTACTCAACATTCAGCACACCTCCCCAGCTCCACACTGAATTGAGACAGGAGAAATGAACCTTGCAGCACTGTCAATGACATCTGGGTTACAAATATGACATCTTAACTTGAGAAGTTCAAGGCCTTTAAAACAGTTTCAAAAAGCACATCTAAGTGTGATTGATCCTACCAGTCCATAGGTGGGACATCAAATATTAACATGGGAAATTAATTGAGTCAGCTCGGAGCTCATCACTACTTCTTACTTTCTAAATGAACCAGTAAATTCAGGCTAGGCCACATTTTATGAAATCTTCGTGTTCCTGCTGCCAGGAAACATTATTTTCCTCTGCTCCAGTAACTGTTTCAGCACTTATCCCGCAAAATTACAAGGGCTTTATGAAGATAAATTCTGGAAGAGTTTACAAGGCAGGGAAGAATCAAGTTCTACAGCCGGGTCCTTTTCACTGTTTCACAGTCACTCAGGACTCCTGCTCAGCCCTTTGGTTTCCTCAAAGAAGCGCCCTGCAGTAATTCTTATTTTGTATTTCCCATAAAACCATGTGAGATGTGCAACACGCCAAAGTATGAAAAACAAAAGAAGTTCGGTGAACTGTGCTTCACCAAAAATCATGCCTGGTTGGAAAAGTGCTTTTCAGGCACTGTTCCAAATGGTGGTTTGTCATAAAGGTATTTAATGAGGAATCCACAGTTTGCTGCAGATACCAAAAGATAAAACTAAGTATGTCAATAATTAATTTTTAAATCATGTCTGCTTGATGTTAGAATTCCATTTCCATGTAAGAAATTATGTTTCTTTCCTTTAAGAATAGTCATGTCTTCAAGAATATCCTGTTAACTGAGCTTGAAATCAAGTGAAACAATGGCTTGGCACTTAGAACTTAATATAAGCTTATGTTTGCCACCAGCCTTTAAAGTTTCTTGTTATGGATACTTTCTCTCCAGTGAAAATTTCCAGAGTTTGACAAGACCTACTTCAGAGAATTTTTCCAAGCAAAACAATTAAAAGTAAGACGCAAACTTTGTGTGAATGGGAATTCCTATAATGTAATCTACTTGGAAATTAAAACCCAGCGAAGCTTTCACGATTCCAAGGCTATGCTGATTGCCATTTGAAGCTGGAAAGGTTTTTCCCTAATGCACAAGTGATGAAGTGCACGTAATGCTTGGAGGAAAGTTACCTTATCTGCAGTATCAGATATAGATTACTGCTGGAGTCAGCGTGCCACGCTGCTGGATCCATACACTCTGTTCCGATATGAGGAATTGAGTTTCCCTGATGTCATAAATTGAACACATAATGCAATTAACATCTCCTTTGAAGTTCACATTGACCAGGTAACCACTAGAATGAGCTGGCAGAACTTGACTGGAGTCACCGCCGGGAACTCGGCTCTGATGGAGACCTCAGCTCTGACTTTCTGCAAATGTGGAATTCTCGCGGTTGAGACGCTTCCAGCTGCTCCTTTGGGACCCCTCAGCTGGGGCAATTTATGGTATCACACTACAATTGACATGTTTATGATCACACCAATAATTCCAGACTCTGAGGCGTTTAAACACTGGAGGTAACTAAATGATTAATTTTAGAAAGAAGACAATGGAACAAAGCCAAGACTTCTATCTTCTTGAAAAAGAAAGGAGCTTAAAATGAACATCTTGGCTACTTTACAAGACTGCAGAAATATTATAGACTGAAAGACTGTAATTTCCAAAAGTGTTAATACTCCGTGGAGATGAAAATACAGTGACAAAAATAGAATTCTTAGAATGAAACAGAATTTTACTTGCACTTAAAGAGAAAGAAAATAGTACGAGGAGAGGGAAACATTGCGCCATTGTCAATGCTTTATGGGGAGATATTTGGTTTGGGCGTTGAAAACCGGGCTAATAAATGATCAGGTAGAAGTCTCTAAAAACACTTAGGAAAAGAGGCACTGGAAAGTTATGATTGGTATTATTAAACATAAGAAAGTAAGGAGCTTAATTTTACATACAACAGAAGGGCAATTAAAACATCAATACAATCACAGACTGATGATTTAAGTAAAATTATCTATGATAATACAGTAAGTAAAGATTAGTAACCTGCATATAAATATAAAAAAATACATTGATCTACACAGTAACATAATGTGCATCTCAAAAGGCCATTTCATACTCTCAAGATGTTCAAATACCTAGAAGCAGTTTTGAAGCAACTATTTTGCACCTTCTTACCCCCAGGAGCACAGAGATTCAAGTCTCGTTGCAATGCCTAAAACATGTGCTAATTTTTTGTGTCATTCTAAGGAAGAATTAATACGTTTAGCTGTTAAAACAAGAAGCACTCCTTTCACTCTCATGCCAGCTTTAGCTATAGCTGGGCTGGTTTACCTTCTTTCTTAGAAGACTCTTGTTTTATTATTGTTGGGGATAATGGCAGCACCATGAGAATTCTGTTCAGGTTGGAATCAAAACCTCTTTTTTCACCCTCTGGAGAGCATTTATACAAAGTGCCCTAATTCAGGTGAAGTGAGAAGTGCTTACCTTCTGTTGGTGATGTCTTCAGATGTCTGCAGAGCCCCTCTGTTTCCCCATAAGTCTCTTTAATTTTTACTACTGCTTCTGTCCCTCGGAGTTCCATGAGGGAGCGCAGTTCCTGCAGTGTGCACCCAAACTCTCCTGCATGGTTGGCCTCATTTCTTTGGTTCTTGGAATAAAAATCGCTATTTGTCATGTCACCCATCGTGGCTGGTTATATTGCTCCACTCGTTGTAGTTGATACAATCTTAAAACTGTTTAAAAATTGAAGGAGAGGAATCTCGAATTCCAATCTGAGAAATTAAAAAGAATCCCGCGTGTGTCCGGCGAGCGACGTGGAGGATGCCCCTGGCGTGGAGGGTGTCCCTGACTGGCTGGAGGTCACAGAACGGCTGCTCTCAAGGCTGCAGACCAGCTCCACTCCATTCACCATTTCCCATTATGCTGCACCCAAGCTGTGGAATCTACATGGTCATTTCTTCCTCTGGACCTTTGGGAACAAGCAGAAAGGACTCATTACAACGCGGGACAGCGGGGATGTCAAACGGCTCCGGGCATCTCCGAGGAGCTGCGCGGCACCACCGTGGGGTGTCCTGGAGGTGCTGCAGGTCGGCAGCATCCACCCAGGACAACACCAGCTCTGCCTCAGATATAGCTCTCCACGGCTCCAGCACCAATGGAAGCGCTGCCCGTGTCCCAAGAGCAGCCGCTAAATGAGATGAGTCATGAATATTAATTAGTGAGCGATTAGCCCGGCGTGCAGGATGCACCCCCAGTACGTGCTCTGCTCCCTACAGCCACCCCAGGCTGGCCTCTGGCCAGAACAAAAGCTCTCTGATAAGGCTCCGTGGTTAAAAACGGGTTAAACACCACCAGTTTTCGTAATGGGTTAAAGCAAAACCGCTTTTTAGCACAAGGGCGGTGAAATTTTGGGAAAAAATACAGAGCTATTATCACAAATGCAGAATATATTTAAATACATTACATTTTGCAGCCTTGCCTTCTGTGCAATTCAGCACAGCATGAATGCAATGGGATGTCTGGGTTGGAAGAGGCAGAGCATCTGCATGAGGAGCCCTTTCCCCCAAGCCCAGTCACCAGCAGGCACAGACACACAGGTTGCTGCTGGGCTCTCTCTTTTTTCCTCTTTTTTGTTTTCTTTTTTATGTGCAGTGTTGAACGAGTCCCATTTGGACCATCTGGGAGACAGTTGATTACTTGCTAAAGCCAGCCTTTAAAACCTGTTTCCCCTTCCCATATTCTAATGAAGTTGGTTTAAATACTGCTGAAACCAGCTATTATATTTGGCACGCAGAGTTTTAACAGAGATTAAAGGTTTCTTTTTTGCCTCAAGCGGGTTAGTGCAAGTGCACTGTCTAATCTAGAGGTCTCAGAATCGTTTTCATAATAAAAAAGATCTTTCAAAGGGCACCCCCAGCAGCCTAACGACTGACCAACCTGTCACAGGCAAAGGGCACAAGTTGAACTTTCTAGGCACAGCAATCCCCAGCGGAAATTATATATAAATGCCCAGATAAAGCACATCAAGAGGAGCCCGATGCATTTCAAGTCCCGGTTTTATATCTGTGCAATAATTTTAAACTCCCGCCCAGCTGCAGTTGACAGAACACGTAAGGCTCGCTGTTCCCACTCTCTGAGGTTATTGCCATTGCTCTGCAGTGACAGAGATCAGGCCAGTGGGAGCATTAATTTGGAGTTACCTTGCTCAGTTAACAAAACTGGACCTCTACCAGCCCTCTCCTCTACAGCTTCAAACCTCAACATTCCTTTGATTTCTGTAGAGTTAAAATTTAAAGGGAGAAAAAATAAAAAGGAAGTTCAAATTTCATTATGATATTACAGACCAAAATTAAAATACCAGCCAACTGCTACACATTTCCTCCACCCATCCTATTTACTGATGCATCTTCTAGTGCTAAGAACTTCTGCCACCTTCAATTTCACATATTGCTTTTCACATTCACGAGATGAGAATTTCAGCACAGAATGATTTTACAGCAAACAACAAAGAGAAACTAGAAGTAGCAATTTAAAAAGGCCTTTATTTGCCAAGCAATTGCCAAGCAGGAGCTGGTGAACCACGCTCAGCTCTCTGTGATTACCTGGGGATGGACTGGGGCACTGCTCAGCCTCAATCCATCCCCAGGTAATCCCCCACATACAGCAGCACGGAAAGGCCTTACTCACACTATTTGTCTGTTTGTAAACAGGATGGATGAGTATTCTGAACAGAAATAGCATCAGCCTGCAGCAATACTTGGGAAAAAAATGGCAGGCTAGGAATGTCACTGATGCCCAGGCAGACAGGCTGCATCCCAGGAGGCTCCATGGCCAGGGCTCCTCCTTCCTACCAGCAGCAGCCCAGGCTCTGCCTGCTGTCAGCCACAGCAAAATGCATAGTGAGGTCTGATTGTCAGAACAACTCTGGGGCTACAGTAATAATAACAAACAGCTGAAATAGCAGGCTGCTCTTTACTTCCAGTGGTTAAAAAAAAAATGAGCTCTGTGCCTGAGTGCAGTTCAGGGTTCGAAAGCTGGGCATCTCAAACAACCATGATTTAAAAAAAAAAAGAAGATAGAAAAAACATTGCTCTAATAAAAAAAAAAATTAAACATTGCTTCAAAATAATAAAAATTGTTCTTAAACTGTTCCATAACACTACAGAGAAAAGAATTCTGATTATTTTCTGAAGAGAACCATCTACCAATTTCATTTCTGATGCGAAGGGTACCAAACGCAGCAGAGACATTTTCTCCACAATCTTTCTGTGGGATGTGTCCAGTCCTCTCAATCAAAGCATCTCTTTAGGCTCCCTGTGCTATCACTATAAATTAATATATTTTTTTCTATTCTTAGAAATTCATTGTCATTTGTCAGCCACAGCAAGACAGTGCTGTTGCTTTTCAGCATGAGTCATTTGCCTGCTTAATTTTTAATTTCACCTCAGATTAAATATTAACCAATAAACAACAAATATGAAGTTTACACTTCCTTCAGAGCTTCAAAACCAAATCACTGGCAGTCTGTGCTGCTCATGACTCACCTAATGCTGTGCCACCAGGGAAACACCACCTCACGTTTCTGAGAGGCAGATGCAGAAACCCAGCAGGCACAGAGCGTGACTGACATTATTCCCTGCTAATGCAGCTCCCAAATCCCATGGAACAGGACACTCGGCTCCATTCCATCCCAGAATCTCTCCCAGTAAAAGCCCAGGCCCCTTGACAGGCTGGCAGGGCTGACACACAACCACCTCACCCCTCCCATGTGGTGAATATTGAATATTTCTTCACCAAAAGCTGAAGAGTAGAAAAGATGTGGCTGGCATGTGGCAATATTCTCATTATTTGATATTTGGGAGTATTATTTCATATATAATGGGAGTATTTGTACTCCCATTATCATGGAGATGCAAAGCCCAGGGCTTTCTTTGCATCTGCAAAATACATCCAGTTACCAAAAGTGGGGAAATTTAGAGTCTCATCCACAAGAAACCTCAGTATTACAGTGGCTTTGGTTGGGGTTTTTTTGTTTGCTGGTTTTTTGGGTGGAGGGGAGGGAACAGACTGTTTTAAAAAAAAAAACAATATTGATATTTTCAAGATGTAGATATGTTCTACGTGAACTACCAAGAAATCCTGATTAAAGGAGGTGATACTGGCACAGTTTTTAATCCAAATTATCTCATATCCTAATGACCCAATAAATAAAGTGAACTGGATTTCACTGCTCATAGTGGGCTTCAGTGGGTTTAATTCATAACCAAAAGCTTCCTGGAGGATGAAGAGGCAGCACCCCTAAACCCTGAGAGTACATTTTCCCACACCCTCCTAAAACAGGGTCACCTCCTCCTCCATGAGGCAGATGTGGTCTCGTCATTCCCTGTAAGAGAAACTTCCAGGGGAAATGTCCCTCCTCAGGCACATTCAACAGAAGAGAAATAAGAACTCCAGTAAATTAATTTCACACCCAACCTTAGTTGGTTTTCCCAGACAAAAGCAGTCACTTTTAACGAAGGTTATTTGGTTTTGCTTATTCTTCCCAATGCTTCTTGAACAGAAAACTGAGTAAAAAGAGTCCGAAAGTGCAGCTTGAAAACAACAGACTGCTGTGGAGCAGAGATAAAAATCACAGCCCGCTGTGATACAACTCAGGGAGTGAAAGACTTCCCACACAGAACACCTGAGTAAAACATCATCCTTATTTTCCTCATTAAAAAGTCAGAATATCAGTGTGTACCTTGGGTCTGGAATCTTGTCAAAGATGGATTTTTGTTGTACAAATGCAATATAAACTTGAGCTGGCTGTTTGGTTGGGCTTTTTTTCCAGTTGCTGTGTCTGGGGGAAGAGGCTTCCAGTCCTGTAGAGCCCAAGTCAAATATTTTTCATCTCCTAGCTGCTTAGAGGAAATGCATGCCAATTAAAACAGAAGCAATTTGGATGAGCTAACTGCAGGCCTGCT
Organism: Phainopepla nitens; assembly: GCA_013400175.1. Lineage (NCBI taxonomy): Eukaryota > Metazoa > Chordata > Aves > Passeriformes > Bombycillidae > Phainopepla > Phainopepla nitens. The sequence continues at coordinate 70,946 of VXBQ01012955.1, read as the reverse complement.
GGGAAAACTATTCTTTGATTTCCCTAATCAGGAAAAGTCTCATCTTGGAAGCTTGTAAATATTTTCACAGTGTGTTAGAATGTAGATATCATCCCCAAGTATTCTGACATCTGATTTCATTCGGGCTTCTACTGGCAGGAAAGTTAACAGCAATGTAATGTACCAGATTTCACCAGAGCAGAAATCACAAGGCTTGCATTTCACAACCCTTAAAGTCTGGAGAAATAATGGATTCACGATGAGTCAAAAAAAAAAAAAAAAAAGTATTCTTCATTTGACTGTTTTCTCTGAACTGCCACCTGAGATCATGGCAGCTCTGGTTTCCCAGTGTGCTGCTGGAGGAACTGTTTGAGTTGCAGGTTAAAGGGTGATCCCCTCTGAGCCAGGACAGAGGGACCAGCAAAGCCCAGGCTCTGCTCACTGCTGGTGCAGCTGCAAGGTGGTACACAGATGGCTCTCCAGGAATCAAACTCAGGGAATCAGCAGCTCCCACCCTTCCACAGGGAGCATTCCTGCCCCACTGGGACTTCACTTGGCTGTAGATAAAATTCCAGCTGAGCCCTACAGAGACCCCCCCCAAATAAGGGGGGGAAAGCAGTGAAGGGGCACATTTTAGTGAGTACAAGGTGCATAAGCAGATCCATCTGTATTCACTGATACCATGCCTTCATAAAGCAGGACTGGAAGCAGATTTAAGGGAATTTTCCCTTGAGCCTGAGCAAAATCATCTGAGATGTTTTGAGATACAGTTCCTTGAACTCTGTGCGGGGAGCAGCAGGGCAACAACTGATTGCAGAGGATGAAAACCTCACAGCAGACCTCTGCAAGGGGAAAAGAGCTGAGAAGGAAACCATCACCTGCTCTTTAGAGGCCTCCAGATATGTAAAATAAATCAAGTGTGGCCCAGCTGTGCCATCTTTTCATGGCAAAGCCAAAATGTCCATCCATTTGTGAACACAATCTTCATGGAGTAGAATGAGGAATGGATTCTCTATCCAGCAGCCAACAAAGCTGATTAAATGCACCCAACAATGCCTAAACTCTCTCTTAAAAAAAAAAATAAAAGCCCACACTGACTTTGAAGCTCAACTATCAGGAATGCACAAGATGCAGAAGGAACTAAGGAAAACCACCATCTGAATAAAAGCTGGCTGGCACCTTACCAAGTGTGAAATTTTTGTTTAATACCAGGAAGCCAAGACTCGATAAAGAAAGAAACTGAACTTTGTGGCTAAAGTGTTGTCTGAAAATATTCCTGAATTCATCCCTGCATTCCTTCCTGAATTTCAAGTTGCATTAAGTTAATCTGTCCATCTATAAAGAAGCTGGGGCTGCCCCTGGATCCCTGGCAGTGTCCAAGGCCAGGCTGGATGGGACTTGGAGCAGCCTGGGATAGTGGGAGGTGTCCCTGGCCATGGAAGGAGCTGGAGTAAAATGGTCATTAGGGTCATTTCCACCCAAACCAGCCTGAGATTCTGAGATAATTCATTCATGATGAGCACACACAGATGAGACATCCATTCAGTTGTTGTTTTCAGGCAGAAATGTATTTCCCCTGATAACAGGATGACATTAAGACAATTAAGTTGAAGTATTATTTTAAAAATAATTCAAAATGAGAACATTAAAAAAAAAAAAACCACAGGCAACTACCTGTTGTAATCCCTTAACAACTGTTTCAGTCTTTCAGCATGAACCTGAGCCTCTAGTCAGCCCTAGTTTTGTTATCAGATGGGACAAATAAAAAAGATTCCATGCCTCCTGTAGACACTGTTGAATGTTTGAAGGCAACAAACGCCTTGTCACAACATGATTTTTTATTCAAGAGACACAAAATATCATTAATTTCAGTCCTACAATAAGCATATTTACTTAGGACTTCTACCAACAGAATCTTGCACAAATTGGCTGATTTTTCTTTTGTCCATGGTGAAATGAGAGTTGTGAATTAAAGTACCTGCACAGTCTGCTGCAGTGCACAGTTGTGCAGTCTGCATCTGATCCCAAGCCTCTCCTCTACTCCTCGTGGAAATGGCTCCAGCAAAGCCAAATGAACTCCTGACAGCAACAACACTGCTTTAAAGGAATCAATTCAGGCCCATTAAATAACGAAATGACTCCATCAGTGACTTCTGGGGGAGTGCAGCAGGTCCTGCAGATGAAACCCTTCCTCCCCTGATGCCAGAGCCTCTGCACGAGCCTCTCTCTGCCTGCAGAGATGGGATCTGCCCTGGAAAAGAGATTTTTCCAGTAAAGGCAGTCCCAGCCACCAGTTGTCAGAACTCTTTCGTGGCCTGCTGGTGCTAACATGAATTTATTTTGTTTTGCTTCCAGTGCTCAAATGAAAGGGTATTTTTCATCAGCCAGCCATTTATGCTCTCGAGGCTCCAATTCCCCACAGCAAAGCAGGGGTGGGGTTTCTTTAATTCATTGCCTTCCTACACACCACATATTCTCACTCTTTGGGCATGTATTTCTGGCACTGAAATGACCCACTCCACACCTCTATAAGCTTTAGAAAACTCATGTTTTCGTGTAGAATTGATTTTATCCAGGCCAGTTGTTGCAAGGAGTGCCAACTTCCAAACTGTGTTATCAATTTAATCAAAAACACAGCTGGGGAAAAAAAAAAACTAAGGATATTCAAACATCAGACACTCAGCATTAAATAAAGTAGATGTGGAAAAAAAAAAAAACTAAATTAGATGCTCAAAAAGCGGCAGGCGATCAGGTAAGGAACATATCCCAGCTCAGATTCCTGCATCACTTCCAGAGCAAGGAGAAGTCTTTTTTATAGCAGAAAACACCCAAAAGATGTAATAAAGTGATGCTACACCTCAGAGGGATTTTAGAGAGCAGCTCCTCATCACCACCTCCAGGGCAAAATATTCAAAATTTTCCCTTGGGCTGAGGTGCCTTTCTTTTTCCCCAAAAAATTATAGTGCTGTCCAGTCATTACAGGTTTGACCCAGGGGACAAGGATGAAAAACCCTGTAAAAGAAGAGAGCCCAAACTCACCAGGCTATAATTCAGATATTTTCTTTACTTTGTCTCACTAAAAGCAAATTATTGGCACATAAACACTAAAAAGATGAGGCATCCTACATCTGTCCTTCATCTGTGTGCTTCACAGACCACTAGATTTCTTAAATCTAGAATTTGAGTTACCATGTGACCTCCAGCTGATTATCAGCTTGGTGCACACAATTCCAGGGAGTTCCAGGAGCCTATGTGCCTAAAATACCTGATTCTATCTCACTTTATCAGAAAATTCTCCAGAACATCTTAAAAGAAATAGATTTTCCAGCTCCTGCCAACAAATAGGATCTGAGGCTTGACAGAGACTGATTAAAGCTGACAGTCCTGCTCCACCCCACCTAAAATTTCTGGCCTTTTGTTCAGTCTCTGTTAACAATAGACACCGAGTTATTAATTATTACTTTTTTAGTCCATTACTAATCATTTCATTATAAAAAACATTAAATGGCCTCTCTAATCTTCATACCTTGAGACCCACCCAAATATTTATTACTTTGGTAGAAAATGCCATTTCTCCAGATTGACCTCTTTTCACATTCCTTTCTCAGAATTTTTAACAATATTTTACAGGCACTTTCAATCCTAAAAATTGAGATGAATGAAGAAAACCTTACCTGTATCTGAACTACCTATCAGGATTTGAATCAATAAACTGCAATTTCATTTCATGATCCCTCTGTGCTCCCAGCTCTACCTTGAGGGCTGCATCAACTCACAACTGCTTTGAGAGTTGGGAAATGGGAGTTGAAATATTTCCAGTCCTGGATAGGATTTTGTCATAAAAGCAATCTCAAAGACTTCAAAGGGGCCTGGACTTTATTACTTTTTAAATAAACTAGAGATAAATTGAAGCATTTTCCTGCCTTCTTAGGAGCAGAAGGATGAGGTAGCACAGCAGAAGCACGCTCATTAATGTGAAACATAATTTTGATGGATTGCTTTTGCTAAAAAGTTGACAGGTATCATGTTTTCCATGAATACGGATCTATGGGACAACAGAGAGAAAAAAAAACAACTTGAGGAAATCCATAACTGGCCAGCTGTAGAGAAATTCATTCTGTTGTGCCACGATCGGAGCTCTGGAGGTTACAGCACCTTTCCAATTTTAACATCCACGCTATTGTGGCATGATTAGTGTTGACACTCATATCCCTGAGAAAAAAGCTCAAATTTCTACATAACCCAAGAGAGACCAGAAAGGGAGAAAACAAAACAAAACAAAAAAAATTAAATAGAAATAAAAACAATATCTGGCCTGTTCTGCTGTTTTCTCTGTCCTTCTGTCAGCATCTATCACATAAATCACCCAGCCATTAGCAGGGAAAAGGACTGACTGACTACTCTTGTCTATAAAAGTCAAGAAAATCAAAGCAGATTTAACAGCTCTTTAGCCAAAAGACAGGAAACCACAGCACAGCCACACAGAAATGGAATCAGATTGCTGTGTTTAGCCAAAAATGCCATCATTTCAGTGTTATACATACAAAGTCTTTCATCTGAGAGAAGCTTTTTGACTGCAGAAAAATCCAATTTTCCTGGAGTTACTCTTATTTTTCAGGTGTGTGATTGCTCAGCAGGTGAAATGCTGAGCATCAAACAGATCATGGGAAACAGCTGGTCTGGGGGAGGGGAGAAAAAGGAAAAAAAAAAAAAGAAGAAAAAAATTTTAAAACAGCCCCTCCAAACAAACTAAACCAACTTCCACTCCAGTCTAAATGTGCAGACCTCTCTTCTGCCACCTTGGTTTCACTTTCAGAGGCATTTTGTTTTAATATTAATTAAAAATATAAAGACATGAAGCCAATACTTTTAGTGCAGCACCATTGGTGGTTAATGAGATCCAGAAAATGGAGCTTCCGTGCAAAATTAGTGCAGGCAGAAAGACAAAAGAGGATGAACACGAAATATAAAAGTAAATCATTTGGTTGTTAAAAAAATCCCAAACAATATATAGTTTTTAATGGCTGAGTAGAAATATATACAGGTGGAATTGGAAGAGGAACATTTTTCACTTGCACCATTCCCATAAAGGCTGAAAAACCTAAAGTTTGCAGGCTACAATCTGCTTTTCTGAACATATATCTACATTTTCCTTTTGCTAACAGTGAAAAGAACTTCTGCATCTTTTCCTTAAAATAATAATTTTTAAAATAATCCTTACATAAGGCTGAGCTATTTTATTCTTGAGATGGGATGCAGTTCTCTAAAATGAGAATGGAGAGACCAAATTATAACTGACAGGGACCATCTCAGAGAGATTTTTGTTGCCACCTGCACATTTGACAGCAGGAGAACATTCTAGCTAACTAAAGGCATTATCCCAGGCCTGTCCTGCTGTGTGGTTGCACATTGCAGAGCATTCCTACCCTATCTCACCTATTCATCAGGATTAAAGAGCAGCAGATGAAAGTATAACAAATTTAAAATCAAATTTTAATTGGTTATAAACTGCTAAAAGTGAACTACCAGTAGTTTACCATCACCAGTACACAGAGCAGAGTTCAGCTCCTCTAAATCTTGGCATCTTCTTCAAATCTTTATGCCACTAAACTCTCAGACCATCATTATGCAAGGAGCACAGGCAAATAAAAAAACTTTTTAAGTTTTGCTCTATCTTATAGAAAATAAGTTATGTAGTAGAAGAAAAAAGCTTTTTTCCTTTAAAACATAAATTTGCTTCAAGCATATTCTGTTATTTTTTTGCTAAAAAAAAAAAATCCATCTAAATATTTTTGACTGCCACAGCTTTATAAATTTTTCTTATAAAACCAACCACCTTTATAAACCAACCCATCTTTACTGCTAAAGAGATATCCAAACCTGGCCAGCTTTGAACTCCAGCTCCACATGCAAGCCTCCTCGGCCATGAGCTTGCAGGTAACAGAAAGTTAGAACAATAAATTGCAGTTAAATGATGATCTGGGCAGAATTTCCTTGCAGTTTTGCAGAGAGTGGAAGGGGGAGAGCATCCACCTGGCCTGTGCCCAGCTGAAATGAAAGCCACGAGCCCCCAGCCCTCCCCAGCTGGCTGATTCCTCTCACCTGCCAGGAAAACCACAGATGATTCTGACTCCCTTTAATCAGGGGAGAAGAAAGGGAAGCACTCGGACAGGATCTGACCCAACAGCCTCCATGGCATTTTTAATGGCTAAGAAAATCAAATTTGAACACGTTTTCTTCACAGTGATTCAGAACATCTGCCCTGTAAGGGCAGAGGAGAGGAGCTGCTGGAAAGGTGAGTCTGCACCACGAAAATCCCAGGGAAAGGAGGAGAGGGAAAAATCCATCCCTGCAGGACTCGGGGATACAATGGGAACTGGCAGCCAAGGTCACTCCTAGGAAAGAGAGCAGCCAAAAAGGAGGTTTTAAATCTCAGTGGGCATTAGCTGAAAGACACACAGTGGTGTTCTGCAGAGGTTTTAAATAGGACATGCACAAAGGATTCCAAGAGGTGCCTATCAGGCAGCCCCATCAAAATACCAAGGGGATTTTGCCCAGGTTATTGTCATCCAGGGAGAATCACAAAATCATTTTGGAACAGAAACCGTGAACTACAATTTGACAGAAATCACAGCCGGGCCCTGCATAAACACCTCACCAAAATGGCCTTGCCAACACCATCTGAGGGGGATGAGGAACAGGTGAGAGCCCCCAGCAGAGGGAAGGGGGGGTGAGGGCCGTGCCCAGGAGCTGCTGGGGCCAGGGACGCTTGCAGAGGGCACTGGGCACCGTGGGACTCCAGCTCCTCTCCCTGGCACCAGCACACACCACCTGGCCCACGGGAAGGCACTTTGGGGACAGTCATATGCAGACAGAGCTGCCACGTTAATGCTAAAAACTGCCTCGTTAAACCTACATGTCCAATAAGGAAGACTAATAAAGAAAATAAATTTTAAAAAAGAGTTTGGGAAGAGAAATTTCCAAAGCCAAGTGTTCTCTGCATTCAGCTTGAGGGAAAGCATCAATTTTAGCAGAGGGAAAGTAAAATAAAAAACCCATTCTTCCCTCAAAAACGTATATGAGTACAGACATTACTCTCTTTCTGCTTCACAGAAGCAACATTTGGAAAACTACTTAACCTTTCTATTTTTATCTGGGTGCATTCAAATTACCAATAATGTACAACATGCTGTAACAAAACCACTGATGTAGGGTATAATTTTCCCTCAAGCACATTATCCTAGTTGGTGGCTCAGAAAAATAAGCTGATAAAACAGCAGCAGACATCAATTGATGGATAAAAAGCAATCACAGCTATGTAGAATGTTGCTGCCCAACCTTAAAATCATACAATTAGCCAAAAAATACAAGCTGTAGGACAGGACATACCAACAACCATGCATTAGCTATGGGGTCATCCCAAAAATCCTCCTACAAACATATTTTTAAGCAGACCAGCAGATCATCGCCTCATAATTTAGCTATTAACACACAGATTTATTTTAAAGCCATCAGCATGCCTGGTACTTTTAATAAATATCTTCTCCCCTGTCAAGTTCAATCGGGATCTCATCCTAACCATGATGAGCTTTTAATTTTCTGTGCTATTAATAGCAACTTAAAAATAAAATGTTCTCTTTTGAAGCTATAAAGCTGTAACTTTCTTTAGGAGCTGCAAGGGGGAAGAGAGATTAATCTTCCTACTCTGCATCTCTTAAGCTACATTAGTTATCTGCATATATGGGAAAAAACCTAGGAGAACAAGGAAGAAACAGGAATATTCTCTAAGAATCCCTTAATATAACTCGCTGTAAGGATTTCACGTGGCTGCAGCACAGAAATGGAGAATTACCAATATACAAGGAATAAATGCTTTAATTGCCAGCTAGGTTCTGAATCCTCCTCAGTGACCCTGGCGCCCATCATCAAGAGGTAACAGATTAATGAATGACACAATTAGCTGCAGGATGCACAGACTCCTGTCCAGCAAAGCCCTTCAGCAGGTACTCAAATTTCAGCACAATTGGGGTCCTCATTAATTGCCCAGCAAATGAAGAAGGACGGGGAGCTGGAGATGAGTCTCAGGGCACTCTGTGACCATCTGACACACGGATCAGATGCTTCCAGCTGCTCTTCCTCAGCTGCCTCCTCCCAGCAAGGGCAGAAGGGAAAGTACAAAGTTGTTCCAAGCCCTCTCTGGGTCTGCAGGAACAAAATGAATTCAAAGTGCTGCACACTCCCTTTCAGCATCCTGCTGCAGCGCTGCCTGCACGTGCAAGGAATGGCACAAGTAGATCGACTCCAAGGCTCCCATCAGAATCACAGAGCCCCAGCAGCTGCAGAAGAGCCCAGAGCAGGCTCCAGGGAGAGCTCAGAGCCCTTTCCAGTGCCTAGAGGGGCTCCAGGAGAGTTGGAGAGGGACCTGGGACAAGGGCCTGGAATGACAGGACAAGGGGAAATGGCCTTAAGCTGGACGAGGGCAGGGCTGGATGGGATATTGGGAAGGAATTGTTCCCTGTGAGGGTGGGCAGGCCCTGGCACAGGTGCCCAGAGCAGCTGGGGCTGCCCCTGGATCCCTGGCAGTGCCCAAGGCCAGGCTGGATGGGGCTGGGAGCCCCTGGGACAGTGGGAGGTGTCCCTGCCCACAGCAGAGGGGTGGAATGAAACGGGCTTTAGTGTCCCTTTCCACACAAATCATTCTGGATTCGATGATTCCCTGACCTTGGGACACAACTGAGGCACTGGGCTGCTTTGGGGTGTATTTTCTGTAACTGTCTCCACGCTTGTGACCTTTCTTTTAGGATATGGGCCTCGCCACAGCTATTGAAGCCTATCTTTATCTAAAGATTGGAACACTGAAGTGTGTTTTAATGAGGGATAAACTGAGACCATCTGGATGTCTCAGCTGCTACAGAGCATGATTGTTTGCTGATTTTAACCATGGCTCTTGCAGAGAACATAGACCTGTGTTGCACAAAGTGCACGAGCTCAGCTTGATTTCTCCTTGTAATCAAATGTGTTGATCTAAAATCTATTTCCAGCAAATTACTTGTCTGTTTTGGGAACAGCTCCCTCCTCATCTCTTCAGCACGGTGATGGGGATAAGCAGACACAATTGAGTTGAAAAGGTATTTTTGTGAGGGGCTGACAGTGAGCGTTCCCAATAAAATCTTCCATTTTGGAACACGACCACCATTTACTCACAAACTACACACCAGGTGCCAACTCAAATTAAAATCTGGAACTTTCTTTTCATTTTTTTTTTTTACTTCAAGGGTTTCGGCGACTCTTTTTCGTTGTTGATGTTGGGTTTGGTTTTGTTTAGTTTTTTTTTTTCTTTACAGAGATTTGTTGTAGAAATTGGTAATAATTGGTCGTGGCATGGGGACAATCTGCATTTCTTCATGCACACATTGCAATGGTTAAGTGTTCTGAGTACTGGATGACCACATTGCAATTAAGCTTCAATAGATCATTTGTTGACCCTGTATATATCCTACAAGATAAATAATGAGTTTATTTGGGAAGGTAAAGTAAGAAACTGCTCAAAACCACCACAAAATTAATGGTCAGCAAAAGAAACTGCGAAAACAATTCTGCAGATTAATTATTAGAATATTGTCTAGACAGCTGAGATTTCTGCTCAATTCTCAAATTAAACATAACCAATAGGGGAATGAACCCAAATTTCCCACATGCCACAGATTTTTTCCATGTCAGAAGACTACAAGCACTGGAAAAACTCCAAATTCTAAAACTTTCAGCAAACTTCACAACTGCTTTTCACAAGGCCAGGCCTGGGTTTGGAAGTGGGGATGGAGTGAGTGTGTAATGACTTCCACCCAAACACCTCAGCCAACAGGCACCATTAACAATTTGAGATTAGAACATTCTGTTTAAATTAGTTTAAGTGCTGTTAATTATGCATTCACCAGGAATGACACCTGTGACTTCAAATTCACAGTAGATCTGAAAATTAAAAGAGTAAAAGCAACAAGTGTTCTTGTAAGAAGAGCTACTCCAGGGATACTGAGATCATAAGTAATTTAGCATATTTTAGCATATTTTTTTCACCCTTTTTTAATCTAAATAAATTTTCTGAAAAAGAAATTGCTATCTGTTGCTTTTACCTTTCAAAAGTGATCCAGCATAGAATGTTCTGGCTTTCGGCTATAAAGTGATTATTTGAAAATGCAATCCTCTCCCATGTTCTTTTCCCACCAAAGTACCAATAAATGCCTAAAATTTCTGGAATTTCTGGAAGAGGTATCTGGAGATGCTTGGGAGAAATAACCCCCAAAACACCAAGATAAGCCAACTGTTCCATTTATTAGACTCCACCTGATACCAGGGTACATTGCTTTATTGATTTGTTGGGCTCAAAAGCCATTCAGAGACAACACACAAATTCCTACCAAAATTTCAGTTGGTTACTGCTTGGATTCCTACTTCTAAACCCAAACGGTTTTGATAATTTGAATTTTTTGTGTCATCCATCACCAGTGGTCATCCCAGATGTGCTGGAAAGCCACAGCCTTCCCTCTGACACCAGGACCACCAATATTTCACAATAAAAGATTCCCAAAGAAATGTATTCCAGCATTAGAGGTGTGGGGGCATCCAATGGACCAATAAAATTAATTCTCTCCCTCCCTGCAGGCAGAAGCATTAACGAGGAATTACCAAATTCTCCAAAGATCCAGGCTGGTGCTGAACATGCCTAAAATACCCAAAGTTATTAACCATAATATCATTAACCTGTAATATTATTGGTCATGTCTGTGGCTTGGTGTGTTCAAGGTGTACGAAGTTTTAAAACAAGTTTTAAACACTGGGATTTCCATGATTAATCTGTTTGAATCAAACCCCCTAAACTGACTTAACACCTGAAATTTGCATGTAAACAAAAAACAAATCCAGTTGTTTCCAAGGTTTTCACACCCAGCAACTCCTACATATTTCCTAGAGAAACAAACACAGGTTTGGTTTTCTTTGTTATGTTTTGTGGACCCATGTGAAATAATTCAGACATCAGAGAATTGAAATTACCATACTTCTAATAACTTCAAGTAATCTCCCAATCTGTTTTTTTTAATCAGAAATCTTACAGAGACAGCACCCCCACAACAATCTCCAGAATAAAAGGGAATTGTCAGTTCTCTGCATGTTTAACTACAACCCCCAAAAAATAAAAATACGAGCCTACCTCAGAAAATTAAGCAAAACTGATCAAAGCAGAGCCCACGTCTGTGATTTGCATGCACCTAACCCACATGCTATCACAAACTGCAGATCCAGCCCACTCCTGATGGCAGTGAGCAACTCCGCCAGGTTGGGGATTAAAAAACAAGATCCCAGCTCTTACTTCAGCTGGTCTCAATCTGGTGCTCCCCATGTAAATCAATGCAGGTTTTTTAGCATTTTAAATCAAGGCAACTTTTGTTCACATATGTTCCTGTGATTATTGTTTTGCCTTCTTTGAAAATGAATAGAAAACACTTCCTCAGATGTGTTCCTTAATAACCTTATGTTTTTCTTGGTTTTTTTGTCACTTCTTGCAAGAACAAAACTTCCCAAGTTCTAGCACAGCCATTTTGAAAAGGACTTACATTGCCACTGTCGAAAATGATTTGTGGAAATAGAGGGAGTGGAACAGACCCTTGCCATCCCTGTAACAGCAACTCCAGTGACCTTGAGGAAAGCAGACAAATAGGAAAAGCACACAGCTGTCACCTAAACCTTTTTAACTCTTTATGGAAGCTGCAGTTGCCCGGTGTCACCCTGAGATTGCCGAGAGCAGGTACCCCTCATTTGGAGAGGCTGATGCCTTTTAGGGACTACCTAAAAACAGAGGCCAGATAAAATTAAGAGAATAGAAAGCAGTTCTACTTATTGAAGGGCCCTCAGGTACATTTTGGGCTACACTCAAAATGGATGACAGGTCATGGGTTTCCCACTTTGATCGGTATGGTCCATTTGCATATTGGGGGTTAATCCTCCAATTCCAGCTCCGGCTCATGAAGTCATTGACCTCAAGTTTGCTGCCCCAACTCACTTTTGTCTCCATCTCTGGGGCCTGAGGCAGTGAGGTGTCCTTGATTGCCAGCCTGGAGAGGAATTGTTGTGTCTGACCAAAATGGGGAAGCAGCAGCTGACACTGTGTGTGGAGTTTAGAGTTCTACACTGAAGAACTGCAGGAGTACAAATACATGAAAAATATAAAAGCTGGAATCCTAAGGCATCATGGAGCCAGTTTTGTGTCACTGTGTGTGCCCAGGCTGTGCATTTCCATCCCAGTCAGGAGGCAGGGACACAGGCAAAGCTCTGTGTGTGTTTGCTCCGGCTCAGCTGCTGCTCTGCTTGACCTGATCTGCCACTGGTGAGCGCACGGGAGGCACAGTTTATTTGCTGAATCTGTTTACCCCACTGTCAGTCAAGATGTAGGACGGTGCTTAAACAGGCAGCAGTCAGATTAATATAATTGAGGCTGCAGCTAGGAGCAGCCAGGGAGCCGTGCTGGAATCGCAAAGCCCTTATTCTCTTATGATTAAAACCTCCCCAGGGTTGGATCAGTGTAAAGGCACACCAAGCCAGGGATGCTCAGGAGCCAGGGGACCCAGAGAATGGAGCGTTTCCTTTTGGGAACAGCTCACCTGCTCGAGAGGAAGGAGCATGAATCACGCAGAGATAAGTTGCCATTTTAATTGCATAAGGAACGCTGGTGGATTTGTCATTCCCTGACAGAGTTCTCTCCCCAGAGTCACATTCTGAGCACAGCTCTGTTGCTATTGTGTAAGACATGTCATGCACCAGGGTGACAGCCCAGCACACAGATCCAGAGAGCCTCGTAAACAACCTGTTTTCATTGACTCCAGGGATAGATGCCTCTCTGCTCTTCCACAACAGAGCAGGAAGACCCTGCCCAAACACAAAAAAAGGAGCAAATCAGTGGCTGAAAAGGAGCTCAAGTCCTCAGCACCATCAGACTGAGTGAAAACCACACATTTCTTTGTTCTGGCATTGCTATTTCCAGCACAGGGGAAAACAGACAGGCAGCTTGCAGGTGGCATCCTCCTGCAGGGACCAACACTGCTGGCACAGATGGCACAGGAAAAAGGGGAGTGATGGTGGTGGTAAATCCATTTGCTGAAGTCTTTAGAACCCTTTGTGCTTAAACTCTTTAGTACCTCAGCACTACAAATCCCACAGTTGGAAGGACTTGTCCTGGCTCACAAGCTGTCAGGACAGTAACACAGAGAGTGAGGTTCTCGTGGTGGCAGAGGGCTCCTCAAGGCCCAACACCACAGCTCTGGTCCTGGCTGGGAGCAGAATGTCCCCAGGGAGAAGTGCTGTGCTGCAGCTGGAGCTGCACCACTCCAGCATCCCACACAGACTTGGTGTCACCGTGGGCACAGTGATTTCAGTGACATTTGCCCTAGAAATGAGCCCTCCAACTCCAGCTGGAGCACACAGGAGCCACCAGTGGCACAGCACACAGGAACTATTTCTGTAGCAGTGCAGCGCTGATCTTTGCCTTTTCTCTAGCCTAGATTTTGATTTCCCCTAAGTGATCAGTGTTGGCCTAATTCTACTCCCATTTACATCAGTTGAAGCTTTACCATCAACTTCAAAGAAAATGGATTTAACCCAATATAGTTCATTTTGATAAATTCTCCTTTAAGAGAGAAGGACCTCTGCTTCTCCAGCAGAGGATAAGATGATGTATTTTTACACCAGGCTTCAGAGCCAGATGACTTTGCTGTGCCCTACATTCACGTTTTGGGTTTGAGCAGCACTGCAGCTCCATGGCCCTGGCTGTGTCTCAGCTCTGTTTGCAGAGCAGCTCTGGAGCCAGGCAGGAGATTTCCCTCAGAGGAAACAGAGCAGAAGCCCCGCTGCAGGTTCACAATCGGCACACGGAGGTCGGGAACAATCCCAGGGCTCTGGAAAGCTTCCAGTCCCGGCAGGAGCACTCTGAGGCCAAAGGCTCAGACTAAATCCAGTCAGACACGAGAGCTGCACAGATCCAGGGCCTCAGCACTGCCTGCTCCCTGTTATTGATCTGCCTCTAATGCACTGAATGCCTGCCTGATGGGCACACATTGCAAACCCCGCTGCTGCCTCTTCTCTCCATCATCTTTTTATTTCCCATGCCTTCCTAAATAATTCACTCAGCATTACTGGTCTTCACAACCTTCTGTGTCCTATCCCCAGATTCTTATTTCAATTGCATAAATTTGGATTTATCCTTTTTGGATTATATACTTGGTGCTATGCCTCCCTCTTACAGGGACCTGACTCCAACTGTTTAAAATTCTCTCCCAGAATGACCCTTCCAAGACACTTTAGACATGGGATCATTTGTTTAACATTGCATTAACCAGCAACTTCATATCAAGAAAACTTCCCTCGTAAACAAGGTCCTATAAGAAATTATCTGACTCATTAAGCATAAGAACTTTAGTCCAGCTTAGGTACCAGCAAATCCCCTATCAGAATAAAATATTGAAAAGGAGCACTACAAAAACAACCCTTCAAATAAGGCTCAAAATTCAAAATCAGAGCACTTGTCTAGCAGGAACAGCTGTGGTTTAGGCTTTTTAGCTTTTACAGAAGGAAAGGTTTTGTTGTAAAAGGCCCACTACAATGGCAGGGAAAGGAGCTGTACTGAAGGACTTCAGGAGGAATTTCTTCACAGAAAGGGTGATTAGATATTGGAAGGGGCTGCCCAGGGAGGTGGTGGAGTCACCATCCCTGGAGATGTTTAAGGAAAAACTGGAGGTGGCACTTGGTGGATAATGTGGTGATCAGTGATAGCTTGCACTTGATGATCTCAGAGGACTTTTCCAAGCCAAATGATCCTGTGATTCTGTGCCTTATTAGAAAACATTTTATCAGAGGGAGAATAACCCCAACACAGTGCATCACAGATACTTAGCAAGAAGAGAAGACAGATACTGTTGTAAATGCAGTTCAAATATTTCAGCCTTTATCCAGCTAGGGTACCCTTTGACAATCACAACCTAAAATTGTTGGAAACCCTCTGTCTGCAGGAGTATCTGGCTCTGCCTTTATACACAATGATTTATTTTCATTCCCTTCCCCCCACATACCCCAAGATGGGGACAGAACCCTCCTGACTGTCAGATCTTTTGTCCCAAAACCAAGGTGCACTGTGGCCACCCTGACCTAGGCTGGTTCATCTGCCTCTGCTCTCCCTGATCTGCCTTTGATCTCTCTGATCATCTTCTGCCCTCTCTGATCTGCCTCTGGCCTTCCTGATTTGCCTCTGCCCTCTCTGATCTGCCTCTGCTCTCCCTGCTCATCTTCTGCCCTCCCTGATCTGCTTCTGCCCTTCCTGATCTGCCTCTGCCCTCTGTGATCATCTTCTCCCCTCCCTGATCATCTTCTGCTCTCCCTGATCATCCTCTGCCCTCTAAGATCTGCCTCTGCCCTCCCTGCTTGTCCTGTCCCCCAAGGCCCCTTAGGGATAAAGTGACATCTCTAAGGCCACAGAATGATGGTGACACTTCCTCCAGCAATTTTCCTTTTAACCAGAGAGGGGGATAGTAGTTTCCAACAAGTTTTTATCCTTGTAACCTTAATGAGCCCACCCTACACTTCAGAAGTGACATCATACATTAGTTGAGCATGTTTTATCATAACTCATTTCCTCTTTACTCACACTTCCCCCTCAGACACAGCCCTTTATCAAGGTGATTATCTGATGTATTATTTACTATTTTATGGTGCAGGAAACCCAAAGGAAGGTGACACTTGCAGGAGGGGTTCTTTAACAAGAGACATTAATTAGCAACCATTGTAATAACACCACAGCAACAAGTGTCAAACCTCCCTACATGGACTCAAGCATTCAAGATTAAGTTAACATTTTTTTCCTTATTACCCTGACTTTTTATATAATTGCACACAGTAAATGGAAAAGTCATCTAGAAATTTGGGGCAGGTCATTTATCACTGTCGAAAGCAACTCCACAAAAATGTCTGAAATGGAAGAATTTCAGTAACGTTTTCTGAATTCCCTACACAGCACAAGATTGTGCTGCTTTCACTCCTCCTGTTTCTGCACTTCGGTCTTACCTGTATGAATTCTACTTGCTGGAATCACATAAAGCAACAGAAGATCACAAATCCATTGTGGAAAGATATAAAGTCTCATAAAGAATGGCCAGTAACAACCCACAATAACAGCTAAGCGTGAGCTGCCATTGCAAATCAGTGCTCCAGGACTGCCAGAGGACTAAGAGACTCCACAGCACAACACTCACACAGGTCCCATCAGATTAAATGCTCTCCATGACTCACAAAAACACAGGCTCAGACTTCTCTGTGTTTCTACTTGGAAAACTGTCTTCAAATCAAACGGCTCTCTTTTGGATTTAGGGTTGGTTTTTTTCCAGTGTTCCTAAGAAAACCATGGGATGATTTAGGTTGGAAAGGATCTTTGAAGGTCATCTAGCCCAACTCAGTGCCAACTTCAAATGTGGAACAGCTTGCTCAGGGTCATGCCCAGCTGAGCTTTGAATGTCCCCAAGGATGGAGATTCCCACCCCTGTCTGGGCCACTGTTCCCATGTTGGAACATCCTCCAGGTGAGAAAGCTATTTATACTTGACCAGAATTCCCCTTACTGGAGTTGCAGCTTTTACCTCAAATCCTTTTGCTGTGCACCTCAGAGATGAGTCTGGATTTTCCTTCTTTTATGACCTCCTCTGGGTAAGTGAAGAAAGGACCAAAACCACATCCACCTCTTCTCCTGACACTCCCAAGCCTCTCCCTGTGTGCCACGTGCTCCCACTTGGTGGCCCTTCTCTGGACTCCCTCCAGTCACCAGTGGCCCTCCTGTACTGGGCAGACTGGTCACAACTCTCCAGAAGCGATATCACAAGTGTGGAACAGAGCGAGGAAGTCAAAAAGAGTGGAGAGGACAATCATAAAAGAGTTTCAAGCCCACGTCTTGGCTCAGGGATCTCTGACAAAGCAGTTAAGCTGCACCTGCCATTCCAAAGTGCTTTCCCTGAGCTCACCACGCCACCATTCACCCAGAGCTGCTGAGAGCAAAGCAGGAGGTGGGATGAACTTTGCCAAAGTCCCTAGGAAAAGAATTTTATTTTCAGAATCAAAAATAAGTCTTCATAACTGGCACTGGAGGGGAAAAAACAGTTTCCGTCCATTTAATCAAAACGCTAATCCTAGAGTGAATTTTCTGAACACATTTGAACCTCAAGGTCAAAAGTTGCAAATACAGATTAAATACATTTCTTATATGTAGGATTAGCCACACAAAAGAGATTGTTTTAAAATTTTCCTTCAGTCCATAAACTATTGGAATTAAGGGACTTGAAAAATCAGCAAAGGAGTTTGATACAATTACAAATCTCCATTCACAGTGCTATCAAGATAGCCTTGCTAAAAAGAATTAATTCTGATTATTGGGAGAAAGAAATTGTTTGCTTGCCTTGGCAGGTTGCATAATTCCCAAAAATACTTAGAGCAATATTAAATTCTGCTGTATTGGAAGTTTTATATTATGCAAGATAATGCCATATCTAAAACTGAGCACGACCATTTAGGATCAAAGTAAGGCAGTGGCAGATTATTAATCACCTCTGCCTTTGTTTCATAAACACAATTTGAAAAATGAAGCTTTGGTAAAGGCATATACCAAGAAACAAAAGCAAATCAGAGCAGAATTCAGAGATTAATAACTCAAAGGCCAAAATCTATCCAGAGTGGCTCTGCTGGGGAAAGGTACACTGCAAGGTGGGCAGGGAACGTGTACAGGGGTGGAAAAACAAAGGACTAAAACAATCAGCATTTCAGCAGGGCCACAATGTCAACAGAGACAGAACTTGTGCATGAAGTCTGCGGCTGTGATGTTTAACCAAAGTAAGATAATCACATATCCAGAAAAAGCAACAGGGAGGCAGGTGGCAGCACAGGTAACAAGTGGTGGCACCTCTTGGCATGGGAGAGGATTTTAATTCAGCTCTGGAACGTCTTCCAGCATCACCTCATGTTCAGCTGCCGGGCAGCAGGAATTGTGCAGCCCCGGCAGCCTGGGAAAAGGGGAGGCTCTGCCCCTGGCCCCAGTGCGGGCACTGCTGTCACACCACATGTCAGGAGAGACAGGCAAGCAGGAAAACGGGAGAGAGGAGGAGTCAGGAGAGTGGCTAAAGAGCAAGAGATGCATTTAAGCCTTTTCCAAATATCTGCAAGGTGAAGGGGAAGGCAGGGAAGGAGTGGGATGGATACCGGCCTTCACCCTGGAATTCAGGTGAAAGGAAAGCTGCCAGCCCTGCTCTGCAGCACAGATTTCTCGGGTCCTCCTGGGTTAGAAGAAAACATCCTCGTTTCTGCTTCCCAGCTACATTATATTGCCAGAATATATCACCAGGAGCAGAACACTCTGGCTGTGCTGTCCAGCATTCCCACCCTACTGGCCAAACACAGCCTGGATGGTGACAAGGAATGAGGGCAGGGAAGCTCAGAGCAGGGCTCTTCCAAAGGCAAAGCTAATCAAAACTGGATTTGGGCAACTTAAAGTCACCCCAAGTTTCAGAAATAAAGGCTGAACAGCTTTCTAAGGCACTCTGAAGCACATTTTCTCCTAGATGAATATGGATTTTGCAACACTTGCAAATCCCATTAGCAGCAAGGAGAGCTGTAGGACTCAGTCCACATGATGCATTATCACTGAAGTGATCCCTATTTAATTACTAAAGAAAACACAAACACTTTCCAGTTGATTTTTACAGTGTTAAATAGCTTACAAATTGCTGCACAGATGCTTTTCCTGGCACTCATCAGGTCCAACACTTGAGCAAAGTCATTCCTTCACCTCAGCTGAAACCTGGGCCCTCAGTGACCAGCAATTGCTAAGTGACATTTCCCTTGATCCCCACAAAAACTGTGGTCATTCTTTGGGAGTTTCACATCTTCACTTAAAAAACCCAAGCAATTACAGCTCCTTCATGTTCTATTTTACAGTTCCAGCAGATTTCTTAACCTTGAGAAAATTTGGCACCCTTATTCTAATTATGAGAAGTGGGAGTACACGAAATCTTCCCAGCAAAAGAGAAACTGAGCTGGCAGATGCATGAAATTCTATCCTGCAAAATGACAGAAGGGGAAGTAATGGGACACTAGACCTGTCACTTACCCAGGTAAGAGTCAGCTGCTGTAAATAAAAAACTACATTCTTTTAAGCTCATTCAGCTCTTGATAAATTGACACAAAGTATGGATATTGTTACAAAATACAGCTGCGGTAACTCACATTGTTTATTTACAAAACCAGTTGTCACTTTAACACAAACACAAGCCCTGTGTGTGCGTTTGTGATACATTTAAAGCCCCAAACCCCAGAAAGGAAAGTCTCCCATGTGTCCTGACACAGCATCATACATGAAAAATGCATGCACTTTCCTACTGAGCTCACACATTGGGTTACAGCCACACGGGAGGACGAGGGATTTAAATACCCCACAGGGCCTTTTCCATCTCCAGGACAACTGCCCTGCAGCCCAACATGCACAGGTCCCAGAAGCCATGAAGGCTGTGGAGCCATCATTCCCTAAAACTTGGAGAAAATGAAGGAGTTTATATTTTAACAATTTCCTCTTAAAGCCCTCAAGTTTATTAAGGTCTCTGTGCTAAAAATATTAGAAAGCTTTCATTGCAACAAAAGACACCATTCCACAGGGTTTCGTCAAGCAGGGGAAAGCTCAGTGAAATCCAGGAAGGCCCTCCCAGACATTCCTATTTCAGAGGGGCAGAACTGAGCTATCAGTGATCTCTTCCATAGCAGAAACCTTTGGAGATCTGTGCAATCACATTTAAAATCAGACTTCAATCCCTCCTGCATCTTTCTCTGTGTTGCACTCGGCTAACCCCTTATATAATCCCAGGACTTCCTTATTTTAAAGCACATATAAAATAGTCTGAGTTCAAGCACCGAGATAACAAAGTCGTCAAACAAATCTGAACGCTTCCAAAACCTACTTTTCTCTTTTGACAACTGTCTGAGAACAGAGAGTGCAGAGAGCTGTTCCTCCTTTAAATTTAGCCTCAGCCTCTGTGAAAATTCCTCCCAATGCTCCAGCACTTGCTGCCTGGTCCTTCCATTCAAGTGGAACGGGGCAATGAACCCGATTTTGCTGACCCACTCCCATGGCTGCAGGCTTACAGAAGGGAAAAAGGGAACACATGTCTGAACAGAAAACCCAATTTTTTTTTTTTTTTTTTTTTTTTTTTTTACTTCTGAGGTTGTTGCATGTGTGCAGCAGTGGGACAGCTGCTGCTGCACCTCTGTTTGCCACAGGTTTGTGTGCCAGGACAGGAGCTGGTGCTGGTGCTGCTCGGGCCGGATGCGCTGCCCTCGGAGCCACGTGAGCTCTGGAGCTGCTCAGATGTCTGCCTGACATGGGATTGCTCTGAAATTAGAACATTGCCCCATTTTCAATAAAGCCTCCAAGATTCCAGGGTTGTCCCTGTTAGCAAGGGATGTCCTTGAAAACGAGGACAGCTGATAACCTTAAAGAAGGAGGGTAATTAGTCACAGCCCTGCAACCTTTTCTCCTAAAGAAACAGTGATAAAAGTAAACTCCTATTAGAATATCATTAAATGCATTATTATGCAATGCTGGTTACATAACCATGCTTTACCAACTCGAGGTATTTTCAGGCAGAATTCAGTTTCACAGACTTGCCCACACAGAAGGGTTTTTAAAAGTATGAATTGTCTCTGTGGAGGGGATGAAAAAAGCTCAGGTAAACTGATGAACGGCAGATTGGCTGCCAATATTTCACATCCAACTCAAACCCTTAACAAAAAAAAAGTCTTTTTAAGAATCCCTTTTCAGCTAATTCCTTCCAGAGAAGTGATAAAATTCATAGAAGCATTTGCAAATCCAAATATATCACCCTATCCAAACATTCAGTACCATTTGAATTTCAGCTAAAAATTCACTGTGAATCCATGCAAAAATCAAGGGTAAGCAAAATTAGACTACATTAAGGACGAGAACTTGAAAAATGTTGCTGTATTTTATCAAAATTAATATTGTCATCTATTTTCCTCTATCCCTGCTTTCAATAACAAGCAGGAATAGCGATGCATTCTGTTTTACTAAAATATTTAATCTAATTTTACTCATTTAACAGTTTTAGTTAGTTCAGAAATGTTCTAACCTCCAAAATAAATACCTGAATGTTGTTCTCATTGGTGCCTAAGCTCAAGTTAGATAAAATTCACAGCTATTATAAAGTCTAAAACCAAGAAAAGAATGAAACAGGAGTGCATGTGAAAGTCTGACAAGGCAAAAGCTGGTGCTGAATGGATTTTTAAAAGAGCAGGTTTAAAAAGAAAGGATGTACATTCCAACACAGAAATCTACATTAAATATAAGCATTATTATTATTTAAAGTTCATCAGTAAGCTGCTTATTTTCTTTCCAAGCATTTCCTTGCAATATCACCCATTTGCTGCTATCTATGAAATTCATCCCAAAACGCTGAATTTGTAATGGACTACAGTGACAATCGTCAAAGAGAAAATAAACAGCTGATGAATATTTCAGGTACAACATCATCTCTAGGTAATAAATCCAGCAAAAACCCTCACGGTTACATTTCTCCTCCACTTGCATGGCTCCATTCTAATGAATCATTTCTACTCCCATACTTCCCGAAAGTCAAATGCAAGGGGACATTTTCAAAGCAATTATCATTTGCCTTCTGGCTGTGCAAACTAGTAATGGACATTCTCCCCCTCTCGCAAACCCGCGTTCTCTGCCTGGTGGCTGCGAAGGAGCCCAGCTTCCCGCTCAGCGCGCACACAGCGAGTGCCCCCTCCCTGGACCACAGGACTGCCCAGACAGCCCAGAATAACCCCGCTGGCTGGCAAAGCACGGACAGCTCCCACGCAAAGCATCCTTCTGCCCTACCTGGACCGCGCAGAACCTCCCCGGGCCGGAGGCAGCAGAGGAGCCCCGCGGGCGAGCCCCGCAGGTGCGCCCCGCTCCCGGCACACGCAGCACCGCTGCCCATGGGATGAGCCAGGCGCTCCCCAGCACTACCCGGGGTGTGGCGGCACGGACACACCTTTCCTGCTTCTCTCCACCCCCTCGAATCCCCGAATCCCCGGGCCGCTGAGCGCGCAGGCTGCCAGGGAAGGGAGGCAGGAGCCGCGGGGCTGCAGCGCCGGCAGCGCGGTGCTTCCCGCTACCGACAAACCCTCAGCAACAGAGTGCCACTGCTGCGGCTCCCCAGGAGGGGTGATTCCAGCTGGCCCTGGCAGAATTCCCCAGTTTGCGAGAGAAGGCGGCGAGGAAGGCGGATTGCTGTGCCCTGCCAGCTCCCGTGCTCCCAATTCCTTCAGGCCCCGCGGCTGCCCCAGGAACGCAGCCCGGGCTTGGTGCGCCAGGGACGAGACAGCTGCTCACGCTCCGAACTGACGGCAGCGTGTGCACAGCCCAGCAAAGCGACAGCCCCTCAAGCTGGAGGCACTTCAAGCAGAAATAAGGATTTTTTCAAAACCGCTCTTAGGAAATGCTGCTGAAAAGGCAGGCAGACATCAGAGCTCCAGCCACCACCTTTTACCTTTTTAGTTATTTATTGAAGTGCTGAAACATAAACCCGGTAGCAAAGAAAGCCTTCGCACCAAACCCAGAGCACGTGGCTCGGTGTGTGGGATGGGAATATTTGGGAATGTAGTGGGATAAATGGGAATATTTGGGAAAATGAGAGGGAATGGATTAAATAGGATCAAGCAGGGGATGAAACTGAATCTCAGCCTCCCTCACTGAACCCCCCAACCACTGAAACATCCCAAAAGAGGGCAGGCAGCAGAGTCAGTGCTCCAATTTTCAGCTTCCCTGCCCAGGTTTGGACACCGGGTGTAAGCCTGGCCCTCTGTTTCTGTGCAACCCGCCCAAAGTGAACTGTAACAAATTTTTTCTGTAATCAACATAAATATATTATCAATTTTAGAGGGAAAAAAGGAATAGAGGAAAGGAAAAGAGAGTTCCTACTAGCTCAAATTTATTAAAATGCCCACACAAAAATAAGTGGGATGAGATGTACAATCCACATTAAAGCCCAAACCAATATTTTAATGGGAGAGATAAATAGACACACTAAGTTCCTATCATTTTTATTATTAATATTAACCTCAGGCATTTCTCACAGGTAAACATTTTCTCCCATGAATAAAAGACAGAACTGTCATTAGAAAAAGAAAAGAAAAGGATTAAATATTCAAAAGTAAGAAAGCTTAGCGCTGGCTTTTTTAAACTCATTTTCTCAGGAAACATTATTATATTTTAATGGTGCAAATTATGTTTCTGGAAATTAGCTTCTGATTCCTTTAAATTACAGACCTTTGCATCTGTAAAGAGTAACATTTTCTCCTATAAAAGTATAAGAACTTTCAATAAAGTCTAGAAGAATTATACTGTGATATTTGAAAATAAGCACTGTCAGACTTACCTGAGAAGATTAACTCTGTGAGTTAATGCGTGTTTGACTGGACAGAATTTTAAAAGAGTATTTCACATGTACAGAGCCTCCAGGTGATGAAACCAACAGTCCTAGATCTTTAAATTTTGAGACTGTAAAAAGAGACTCCAAAACTACTCAAGATGGTTTCACCCAACTATTAAATCAAGCGGTTAAAACCTACGCAATTAAGAAATTTAAAAATATTGCAGGAACAAAATATGGCACTAGGCTGTTAGAAAAGTACATTTTTGGCACACAACGGTCTCAAGATAAAACCAAATTACACCTTAACAGGAAAGCAGCATGTGCAACCTCCACGAAATATTTTTCTTAAGCACAGAGAAGCAATTGCTGCTGGTGAGAAGATTCACTTCTTAAGTGGAAGTGATAAAGATGATAAAGATCGATTGGTTACATATTTTAAAATAGTTTTTAGTCATATTCCAGGTCCAAACAAGAGTCTGAGAAAGGAAGCACTGAAACTACGCTGAGCTGCTGGGCCTCAGGTTGTTGCAAACCCCAAATGCTGGAGCCCCTCTGCCTTTGCTGTGGCACAACTCAACACCCTCAGCTCATCTTTCCCTGGCGTCCCGCGGGCGTTTCGCACGGATCTGTCCTGAAATGGACCCCCACTTCCATCGGGGGCTCCCTGCCCCCCGGCCCGGCCTCCGGCACCCCACACCGGCCTCCCAGGGGCTCCCTGCCCCCTGGCACCCCACACCAGCCTCCGGCACCCCACACCGGCCTCCCAGGGGCTCCCTGCACTCCAGCACCCCACACCGGCCTCCCAGGGGCT
>VXBQ01012955.1:0-46568 GCA_013400175.1 Phainopepla nitens | reverse complement strand
CACACCAGCCTCCCAGGGGCTCCCTGCCCTGCAGCATCCCACACCAGCCTCCCAGGGGCTCCCTGCCCTCCGGCCCGGCCTCCCAGGGGCTCCCTGCCCTGCAGCATCCCACACCAGCCTCCCAGGGGCCCCCTGCCCTGCAGCATCCCACACCGGCCTCCCAGGGGCCCCCTGCCCTGCAGCATCCCACACCAGCCTCCCAGGGGCTCCCTGCCCCCCGGCCCGGTCCCCCAGGGACTCCCGGGGCTGCCCAGCCCCGCTCGGCTCCTTCCCCGCCCGGGAGCGGCTCTGGTTGACGGAGCTCGGATTTGTGGAGCCTTTGCACCGCCGTGCCGCGGGCAGGAGGTGCCCGAGGAGCGGCTGGCGCGGTTCTGCAGAGCCCCGGTGGCACCGTGACCTGCAGCAGCACGGAGCGCCAAAAACGCCACCCTGCCCTCACCTGGGAATGGCGAGAGCCCGGAGCTGCTCCCCACGGGCAGAAGGCAAAAATCACTTCAAAGCAGGCTCTGCTGCCGCTCCGGCGTTGATACAAACAACTTTTTTTGTTTAAATAAAGTTTTTTGTGTCATTCCCGTTTCCCACGAGGTAGCAGCCGTTCCCGAACTGAGCAGAGCAGGCTAAATTTAACAGTTAAAGGAATTTATTTCCCTTACCTTTGTGATACTTTCCATTCTGAATAACTCTGAAGTTGTTTTATCTAAATTATCAGAGGGGGGAAAAAAAAAAAAGTTGATTGGGGTGGGGGGCATTTAAAAATTACAGAAACCAAAGGAGAGAAGTTTGGTTCACAGCATAGGAAAAAGACATTCAAGACCAAGATATTACTTTTGGAAAGTCACTCTTGCCACTGCTCTAAAATTTGCATGAAACGTGGGGTAACTGAGCATTATCTTCACATTATATTGCATAATTTTCTCTTTTAGGCAGATATATACACATTTTCCTGTGCATAAATGTAATTTTCCGGCCTAGAGGACTCTGCTAATAGATAAAAATTACTTCTTAACCAGGTAGTTTTTAGGAAATCTCTAACAGTAAAACCAGATTTTATTTTTTTAAAGCATTACATGCAAGATAAGACAATAAATCTGTATGAAATCATTTTATCAAGGCATAGGCACAAGCCTAAAGGAGAGAGTGGAATTTCAAGGAATGAATAAGGAGGACTGGAGATGATGGAATTTATGTGTGGGGATAAAGAACAAATTAAGTAACAATGCTGGCAAACAATGAAATGGAATAGGGTAGTAGAAAAGCCAGGCCAACCTCTACCCGCTTTTCCATAAATTTAGCAATGTCATTTCAAATTCAAAAATACAACAGCTCATTTAAAGGAAACTATTATTTTTAAACAAAAACTGTCTACCAAAAGTCTAAAATTAAAAAAAAAGAAAAAAAGAAAGCGGGCGTGATCCAATCAATACAATCTTATCCATTACAGCTTCAGGGGTGACCTTTACATCAGACCTTTGCATCTCTGGAGAAATTCTGATTGCACCAATTCTACGCAAGCAGAGCTGAAAAGGGTGTAAGGGATATGAAATCTGACATAAGGTGTAGAAACTACAAATTCTGACAGGAGGAGCAGGAGCTCTGGCTTCTGCCCAAAGCTGTGAGGAGGGGACCCCGTGTGCCGCCCTGAACTCTCATCCCCAAGAACCCAGCGTGTGCTGGACCCCAGCACTCCCCCAGCTCCCCTGAACCAGGAGCTCCACAGTCCGTGTGTGCACAGGAAATTCAGCCTCACCTCCAGCAAGGTAAAAACAAGCCCAAGTGCACAGATTCTGTGCTGCTGCAGCAGCACCCAGCCGTCCCACACTGCACATTTTTCAGCCACGCAGAGAGCGGCTGAGCGCTAATATTTTCTGAAGGTGTCACGTTACTCCCCCAGAGGGAGGTGAGAAGTGCAAGGCAGCCCTGGCGCCTCCAGATTTTAGAGATAATCGCAGAAACCTGTCACAGAGTGCTGGCCATCACTGTGCTACAAACTGCTGTACAAATACAGATGTTAGAACTCCACGTTTTTATGCAGGTTGAATGTATTTCACATCATGAATGGTGACAGTTCCCCATGGCAGGGGTGGCACTGGATAAGCTTTAAGGTCCCTTCCAAGACAAACAATTCTGGGAAGTGTTAGAGGAACACAGGGCAAGGGGAGAAGGGTTTTGTTTTGCCATAACCTGAGGTGAACAAGCAAAACAAAGCAATTTTGCTCCACTGACTTCTAAAGACGCATCAACCCAAAATTTGACCCAACGCTCTCTTGTTACAGTTTACCCATCTGCACACATTCCTCTTATCTGTACTCTTGTCCAGCGTCCATAGCACAGGTTGGTTTTTGTCCCATCAAACATTTCCTCAATGTTATTAATCTAAATTCATCCAAATGCATCTGACATGAAATATTTCTGCAATGTAAGAACAGAATTCTTAATTGAGAAGGAAGTTTTAGAAGCAAATATTTTCTACTTTATAAGGCTCTGGAAAAATTGTTGGGTTTTTTTTTTCAGAAGAACCAATCTTTTAAAGTAATTCATCTGCTTTTTAAGGTAGGTAGAACAGCTGCAAAACTCCTTTCAACCTCAGGAAAACTATCATTCAATCCCGTGCTGTGTTACATGTCCTACAGCAAGAGAACAGGATTTAAAGATGCATTTGTGCACTTTTGGGACTGTTCTCACAGTCCCAATCCATCCCCCACCATGCTTTTTCCATAATCATGACAATGAAAATATACAAACTATAATAAGCATGTCCCAAATGTTTGACCAAAACATAAACATCGCTTTAAAAATATCCACATCCCGTTTCAGAAGGACGGCTAATCCCAGACAACAAACCTTTCCCAGACAGAATTAAGTGGGAAATTCCCATCTTTTTCATGTTACAGTTGCTGTACTCCGATCCCAGCTGTAGATCCAGCACCACGTGGACACGCTGGACAATGCCATGAGGTACAGGGTGGGATTACTGGGATCTCCTGGACTTAGTGACCCCTGAGGGTCCCCTCCAGCTCAGGATATTCCTTCCATCTCTGCACAGGATTTGCACACCAGGAAATGCAGAGTGGGGCTCATTTCCCATAATCCAAACAGGAGCAGGAGCTGAGCACGGAATAACCAGAGCCACACCAGACAGCTGCCAGCAAACAGCCTGCACCAGAGCAGCACTGGGGCTGCAGCAGCTGCAGCTCCTGCAAGCTCTCAGGCACCTCTTGGGGCTCTCACAGGAGCAGCAGCCGCACAGCTTCCAAAGCTCCTGAACACGGACTGGCAACCAAACACCTCCCAGGAAACCTCAACAGCAGCTGCTGACTGCCCAGTTATGCATTTAAATCAACGTGGAAAAGATCCTGCATCCTTTGACATCTGCTTTGCTTTGGGGAGGAAGGGCCAGTTCCATTATAAATCCACAAAAATCCTGCTCTTTTTAATAAAACCCCTCCACGCACACACAGAATAAAAAAAAACTAAGGCAAATTTTTTACTGAATCATTCAGTAAAAGAGAATTTTCAGCTGGCTGTAGCGTTGGTAATCACAGCCCTCAACACGTGGCATTTCTAGGAAAGTGTGTTTCCCAGTTATCTGAGCGGTGCAATGGTTCTGTTTGAAATATTTATATTTAATTGCTCGGGCAGCCTAGGCCTGCTCAGCCCTTAGCAAGGGCAGCACAGCCCCAGCTCTCACCAGTCTCTGCACGGAAGTTTTGCCCTCAGTTACCCGATCAGGTAAAACCAACACCTGAGTGTCTCTGTTATGGACCTTTATATTTTACAGATTGAGGGTGACTGCTGGTTAATAAATCATCATGCTTCTCTGAAAGTCACTAAAATTACTCCAAAGTTACTAAAAATAAATCATTAAATAAAAGTCATCACAACAAAAATTTCTCTCTTTTTTTGTTTTTCCTCAGAGCACCAAGAGCTACAAAGATCCCAAAAACCACTCTGCCTTCACTTCACAGACTGCTTGCCTAAATTCCTGCAGAAGGAATAAAAGCCCCTTGCATAACCCCCATCAGGGCAAAGCACTTTCTAAAACGAAATGGAATCTGCAGAATCTTCCTTTCAGACCACTAAAACACACACACACACACAAAGATTTTTTCAAAAGATGATGTAGGAGCACAAAGGACCAGACAATTTGCCCTTACCTCAAAGACCAAACCTCTCCGGCTGTAAAAGCACACAGTGAAACAGGCATTGCTTCCTGAGCTGATGAGTGTTCCACACAGACAAACAGGCATCCAGGCACTGCTCCATCCCTGTGCCACAAATGCTGAAATCCCAGAATATTCCTCCAGAGACTCTTTGCAAACCATTGCTTGTAAACAAGAAGTGAGCTGAGAGCGAGGGACTGGATTGGGGGATGATATTCTGCCCCAGTGACACATTAATGCAAATCAGGGGGAGGAGAGATGGATTTTTCATTCCTTGCCAGTGTCTTTATCTTGCATCCAACCATTCAGCTGGAAGGTGGGAGCCCCTCAGCAGCTTGAAAACAGGAATTTTATTGGTCCAGATGAACAGAAAGTGTAAATACAAATATATATAAACACAGAATGAAAACATTAGCTCTCTTAAGGATGGAACAGTGCAAAGAAAAGTCACTGCCCATTTCAGATTGACTCTGTCTGAAGATGAAAAACCACTGTAAACCCCACCTCCCAGTCCCTCCTGGCAGCAATTCCCACCCAGCTGGGGCTCAGGAACAAGCAGGGTGTGTAATAAGCTTTCAGTAGTTGCATTCTGAACAAATGAGTTCACTTTCATTTCACCAGGTGGAATTCAGAAATTCTCAAGACAACCATTTATTGTTGAGATTTGAGATAAACATGAAACTAATCATTCCATATTAAAAATTCAATATGTTAATAATAATAATGCAGTTTATTTTGCTTCTATTTATCCCCCCAGATTAAATTTAATCCGTGTTTGTATTGGCTGCCTGAGCATCTCAGCAAAAAAGAAAAAAAAAAATCTAGAATTAGGAAATAAAATGCTGACCACTGTGATTTTAAAATAATCTTGAAAATCTCAAAATAACCTATTTCCAGTAGAAAGAGAAAAATGTTGATACTTAAAAAGCATTAAAACATTACAAAAATACAAGCTAGCAATCATCAAAAATTGCCTTCACTTTTCATCCAGCATTTTATACTTTTGTGAAAATGATTTTTAGAACAGCTTAGGACATCACAAAATTGAAGTGCTACATTTAGCTTGGACAATGGAAAGTCATACTGAAAAGTAGAAGCATCAACATTACCAAGAATTCTTAAACATAAAACATCCATAAATATCTTAAACTTTATTTATGAAGTATTATGGGTGACTTTGATAAGGAAAGCTTCTGCAAGCATCAGAGAACTGTATTAATGTTTTTTTTTCTATTTAATCTTATGCACAAAAAAGGTCAAAAATAAGGAGAGGTTCTACAGAACAAGAAAATCTATTTCTAAATATAATTTTCTGTTTGAATCACAATCTCAACACGGGAAGCAGTTCAGGCCCATTCATCCAGGTCTGTATCACTTCCACAGAGACAAAATGACCAAAATTCTCTTAAGATGGCCCCAAAAACCCTCTGCACAATTCCAAGGATCAGGGGGGATTTTGCTTCCTTGAAAGAACATTTCAGAATAGAGGAAGAGATTTACAGTGTGCTGAGATCTCCTATGGTTACCCCAGGACAGAATACTTAACTTTCCAAACTCTTGGGCTTGTCAGGGCAAAAATAGTCTTCACTAAAACAACGCAAAAAAATATCCCAACACATCACTTGAGATTTGGTTACACTGGGATAAATTTCTGGGTCTGGTCACGGGATTCTCAGTTTCTGGGTCTGGTCATAGGATTCTCAATTTCTTTCTTGGGCTCTGGATCAGCAATTTGCTCCTGATTTAGAAGAAAAACAAACCCAAAGTGCTCTCTGTTGCACCTTCAGCAAAGTGGGAACGTTCACACCTCGGCTTTCGTGGCAGGGCTGAAATCCGAATATTCTCAGTTCACTCCTCACTGACACGTGCCAATATCACAGGAGCTTTTTCCAACACCAAACTTGTGCCTACACTGGTTAAAAAAACATCCAGAAAATTGTCATATTTGACCCTTCTTATTCTGTACTGCCAGGAAGAAAAGAGACAGCAAAGGTGAAACTGTCGCTTCCCACTGTAGCATGAAAAGTCATGGATTTGACCATCTGGAAGTTCTGGCCGAAAAAAACCAAAACTTTGAGTCCTCTTGGGGTGCCATGCTATGGCACAGTGGCATTTTTCAGGAAAATAAGTGTGTTCTTTGAAAAACTGTTAGTGTGACAAATTATCCAAAAAAAGATCAAATAGAAAAGTCACCGTTTGTACCCCTCTGATCACACCCATGGGAACCATGGAAACTCTGGGTTCAAATAACTACTTACTCCCATTTGGTTTTTGGTTAGACTCTGTCAGGAACTGGAAAAATACTGCCTTTGTGGGCAGAAAAACTACATTTTTCTAGGGGTAAATTAAATAACATCCTGAATTTCACAAATGGTTTCCATCGTAAACTTAAAACCAGTGAAGATGCTCGCTGGAATTTTTGGCAAGAACAGTAGCAGAGAGTTGTTCCAGAGACTGACTACAAGTTCCTTTGTTCCACTTTTAAAGCTAACTTTTTAATATGGGTCTAACCAAACATTAGAAATTCAAAGCCCCAAGTCACCCTCTTTGGGAAAAGAGCAGCTTCACTTTTCCAGACCCCTTTGGTTCCAAAGTTGGGGGGGAGTATGGGCCTGCTTGGTTTGGGGTTTTTTCAGAACTGGCACAAGATCCTCATTAAAACAACAAAATAGTTGTAAAAGGAATTCCAGTGGCCAATTAAAAATGTTGAAATGTTGACAGGCAGCTACTCCAGAGTTACTCACTGTAGGAAAAATATTCCTGTGGTCTTTATTGCATCCCTCACCTGTGAGGTGAACAGGTTACAGCAGTGTAACCACATGGCCACTTAGCTTTTAGAAATAAGATAATCATTCAGATTACAAAATCAATTTATTCCCTGAAAACTGATGAGAAACAAGGTGACAATATTTATTTGATAAATAGACACCCCAGGAATGTTACTCTCTTGGAATACTCCTGCATTTCCATATAAGTTACTGTTGGTCCTTACCATGAGAGCACAGACCTTCAGAGCTCCTCACCACATTGGGATGATCCAAATTTACTTTTCCAGAATTACTACTCCTGAATAACAGCAATTATCTGAATTTGTTTGAGAATAAAAATGCCTGGTTCAGGCTAAGCTCCAAGTTTTTTGAGAAGAGTTATTTTCATTGAAATTTGTTCTCGGCATCAACTAAAATCATTCTGCATTTATTTGATCTGGTTTAAAATATTTTTCTGGTATTTCTCTTTACTGGTTGCTTCTGCCCATCTTCTTGATGAATATCTGCAAACGCATCGGGCACAAGGACCTCACTGGAGAAACATCAAGGTCTTGGATGTTGTTGAAGTAGGACAAATGTGATGGGTTTTATCTTTTTTTAAACACTGTGGTACCAGGCCAGTCCTGTGTCTGTCTTTTCCAGTGCTCAGCTGGCCCTTCTCAGACACAGAGACCACTGCCCGTCGCCTTCTGACAGCAGAACTGAAATTTCCCTGCCTGCTCTGGAAGGAAATGGTGCAAAGGCTGGAGCAAAAAGTTGTCCCTGCTGTTCAGAACTCCCCCTGTCACACACGGGGTGACAGGGGAGGTCCCTGCAGTGGCGCCAGGGCTGGGTGCCCTGCTCACCTGCTCCTCACATCTCTCTCTGCTCACCTGCTCCTCACATCTCTCTCTGCTCACCTGCTCCTCACATCTCTCTCTGCCCACCTGCTCCTCACATCTCTGCTCACCTGCTCCTCACACCTCTCTCTGCCCACCTGCTCCTCACATCTCTCTCTGCTCACCTGCTCCTCACATCTCTCTCTGCCCACCTGCTCCTCACATCTCTCTCTGCTCACCTGCTCCTCACATCTCTCTCTGCCCACCTGCTCCTCACATCTCTGCTCACCTGCTCCTCACACCTCCTCACATCTCTGCTCACCTGCCCCTCCTGCCGTGGCATCCTCCAGCAAACCCATCCCCATCTCCAGAGCCATGGGCAGCAAGAGGCTTCTGGCGGGTGGGGATGCTGCAATCCCTCCTCCTCCTGCTCCTCAGGAGCAAGTCTTGGGGTGAGTCAGGATGAGCTGACAGATTTTCAGGAGTCTTGGTCTCACCTGAGGCCGTGTCCCTGCCGCAGGGTGACCCTGGGGCTGACCTCGGGGCACCGAGGATCAGAAATCAGCTATTTAAAGCTCATTACAATATCAATGGCAAGCTCAAAGGAACTGCCAAGTCTACTTAATCCCCAGTGCTCAAAACATACCTTCCAAATCCAAGGCTGTTTATCCCCATCCTACTTAAGCCAAGATGGCTGGTTTCTTCTTCTCCTCAGAGGAATCTTTGCAGTTATTGCTCAGTTAACTCGAAAACTGTTCAACAGCACAGCACCTCTTCATTTTCCCCTCTCTACACACTGCTAATGGCCCCTTCACTCCCCACACCAGAAGGAATTCCCAATAAACACGGCTGTAATCTGTTTACTACATCCTGTTTATCCAGTTTAGGCTGCACTAAGCATCCCTAGCAGCTTAGACCTGCTTTATGTAATCGGGCTGGGGCAGCGGCTCCCGCCGTGCACACAGAGCCAGAGCTGCTCTTCCACAGCCCACATCCCTTTTCAGCTCCGTTTGAAGAAATTGATTCAAAAATTCCTATACTCATCTTCCAGGTGTTCACATTGAGAGAGTCCTTGCAGGAAGAAATATAAAACATAGCTTTTGTATCTATTTCTGTAACTGAAGCATAGCATTGAGCTTTGATCCTCCTTTGAAGGGGCCTTGCTAATGTGAAAATGAAGGCACAATAATAGATCTTGTATCTGGCTGGAAAAGCCATTCAGGCACCGTTGTTTATTATTCCAGGGAAATTGTAGCCACAGACACTCCAAGGAATTGTAGCCACTACTCAGAGTGGTGGATTTACTGAAAGAACAAGCAAATAGATTTACTACATTTCTCTCACATGGTGCTTGGCAACATCCATGTGGGGCTCACTGATGGGTGAAAACCACGCTGACCTCGGCACTCCCCTGCACTGCTGGGTCCATTTCTTAAATTCAAGGTGTTTGGGGTTTTTTTCCTGTGAATAATCATGCTAGACATCAAAGCCGCAGCTTGCTCTGAGTCCAGGAAGGCCTGGCTGTGGCCTTTCAGTATGGTTTAAAAGAGAGGGACTTGGTAAC
Source organism: Phainopepla nitens (assembly GCA_013400175.1). NCBI lineage: Eukaryota > Metazoa > Chordata > Aves > Passeriformes > Bombycillidae > Phainopepla > Phainopepla nitens. The sequence continues at coordinate 37,258 of VXBQ01012955.1, read as the reverse complement.
AACTCCTGCAGTAACAGGACAAGGGGCAATGGTTTTAAACTGAAAGAGGGAATGTTTTATTGAATATTGGGAAGGGTGGGCAGGCCCTGGCACAGGGTGCCCAGAGCAGCTGGGGCTGCTCCTGGATCCCTGGCAGTGCCCAAGGCCAGGCTGGACATTGGGGCTTGGAACATCTTGGGACAGTGGGAGATGTCCCTGCCTGTGGCAGGGGGTAGAACTGGATGAGCTTTAAGGTCTTTCCCAATCCAAATCATTCCATGATTCCATCTCCTGTATGAACTCTGTGATGACATTTTCATACAAAGAAGAAAAAATAATTTTATATATATATATATATATATGTATGTATGTATTTTGGAAAATTGAAGTCAAAATCACGGCTAAACACAGACTGTTGCAGTTAGAAGCCGAAAGAAGTAAAACACAGATGTTAAACCACCTAGTAAAACCTGGCATTGTACATCCATAGGTGAAGAAAAGTAACCACAGGACAAAGTTCTACCATGGCTGCTGCTCCTCCACCAGGAAATCCTCACTTGAACAATCCTGAGAAATCACTTACAAAGAGAACAGAAATCCCTCAGGAGAAAACAGACCTGAAGACTGAAACCTATATCAACCCTCGTCAATTAGGCCAGTCTTTGCAAAAACATTCCACCAGTAAGGCTGCAAGGGCAACAGAGAGTGTTTAGGAGGGAAAGGTCAATAACTCCAAATCCAGTTGCGGTGATCTGACAAACAATTCTGTTGCTGAATGCTTTAAAAATATTGGTCTCTGAACAGCTGCAATCCAACAGTTTTGGATGGGCAGACAGGTCATAGCTTTATTTTTTTTTTTCACCATCTCTCCTGCTGCCACTTTGACCTTTGTTTGCAATCAGAAAAGGACAGAATTTAAACTGGGTCTGGTGGCAGCTCAATAAAATCTGATCTCTTTAGGCCCTCTCTCTACATAAAATCTGCAGGGAGTTCACTGTGTATTTTTAGTCTCTTTAATAAAATATCAGACAACAGATGCTAAAAGTTTTTAAATGTTATTATTAATTCCATTATCACCAGGCAATCTGGGCTGAAATTTGGAAGTAGCAATGATGCCAGCTCCCTCTGACTTGAGGGAGAAGCTCAGAACAGAAGCTGAGAAGGGAATTTAGCGAGCTAGACAGAAAAATAATCTACTGTCTTGTCAAGAGTTAGCTGAAACCTCTCAAACACACACCACAAAATGGAACCATGGAGAAAGGGCACAAATGGAAGAACATTCCCAAGGAAATCAATAGGCAGAAGCAGGATATCCACTTCCCAGCCTGTGCTGACTTTAGCACAGCTGTTGCACAAAACAAGACATCACGATGAGCCGATTTCCCCCCAGTCAGGTTTCTCACACAAAGCTGGGAAGTTTTCAGACTCCTTCTCTGTCTTTCCCCCTCAGCTGCTTGACAAAGATCTGACTGGCAGGACCACAAAGATTCGGGATCAACCCGGGCCAAAAGCAAACCTCAGGAGTCAGGCATAGAAGCCGACAAACAGGAATGGGTTTGTTCTTAGGACAAGGTCTCTAGAGAGAAAGGTTTGGTAAACCCTAAAGAAAAGTGGGATAATTTGATGTTTTCACCACAGCTGCTGTAAGAGGCAGGAACCAAGGGAGGAGACAGCAAGGTGGAGAGGGAGCAGCTGTGTCTGCAGTGCTGATCTTCCCAGGAATCCCTTCAATCCATATGGTAAGGGGTGGAATTTAGGTTCCCCAAGCCCATCCATCTTCTGCACTGCTGTCCAGTGCCCATCTCTGCTCTGAATGACCTGAGGAGCAGCTTTCTGTAAATTCTGCCCAGAACTCCAGGATCTCTGTTCAGAAGAGGCTGCAGGAGCTGAACTGGCAGGGTGTGCTCCTGTCCCTCGGGGTGTCCACTTTCCCTGGAACAGCTGCACCTGCAGTTGGGACACAGATAGCAAGTTCCAGAGGGGAGGGAGTGCTGGCACAGGGATGAGGCATTTTCCTGCTGAGCAGAGCTGCAGCCTCCCACTTCCAGAGTCAGGGAAGATGCTGAATGCACAGACGAGCAGAGTCTTCAATTCAAACCACGCTGCCCACGGCTGCCCTTCCCCTGAGCACAACGAGCATAGCAGCACCAGGCTGGCCCAAGGCAGGGTACTCATGGCAAGGTTTTCCAGGAGCAGTTTTGTGAGTTAATCACATAGTTACCAGCCCCTAAAGGCCTATTTTCAGTGCTGTAGGTTCACCTATTGAGCCAAAGTATTTTGAAAGGCAAATACCCCGCAGGAGGAAGGTGTGTGAAGAGTATTACCGTTCTGTACCAATGCAGATGGTCCTGCAGATCATTTACCCTCAAAACAATTCCCCCAAACTGTCACTGTTAACAAGCTTAATTACCAACCTTATTATTATTAAGGATTTTCTTTCCCACTTGCAGACAGGATATTTTTTACCATGTGACTTAAAACAGAGAGTTTATGCCTACAGGATTGGTCTTCCCATTGGACCAATACTGAAATTACAATTTATCACTCAGATCTGAGCAAAGCATCTCCAACCTTCAGGTCAGGCAGAGGAGAAGAGAGCTACACCTCACTCACAGTTTATTGCTTGTGTATTGCTATTTCAGACAGAGAAAACTGAGTACATTTTTCTGTACTAGTTCAGCAGTGAACTCTCCACAGGTGCACAGGAAAAGGATAAAGTACCCCTGTGACTACACTGAGACTTAATTCAAACACTTCACAATGGCAGCTGCACCCTGATTCCAGAGCTCAGCTTCCACTGGGTGAGAGATCCCTACAGGCAAAACCCAGAAAAGGGTATTGTTGGCAGTAAACATCATGTAAGGACTGTGTTAAATATTAAGTAAGGCTCTCTAAACACAAATCTTTTGGTTTCCCAAGCTATTGTTTCACGAGCTCACTCTTCACTTGCTGTGCGCACAGGTCTGAGCAGAACTGCACCATGCTCAAGCCCAGCAGTTCTTCAGTCCCTGTCAGTTATTCAAACCAAGTCCATTCACTGAAGAGACTCCCAGTTAGATCTCCCCTGTATATCAATAAATACACAGAGTAAATTCAGTGCAAAATAGGAGGTACAGGCGAATGTTGCAGTCAGTTATTTCTCTGAATGCTCAAGGTTAATGAAATCAAGCAGACATTTACAGAAATCATATCATTCAGGGGCTTTAGGAACTCATTACTCACAGTTGTAATCCATTTTCCTAATCCAGTGATTGGTATTGAGCAATAAAACATTCTGGTCATCTGCTGCAAAAATGTTTCATAAGTGATTATTCTATTTGCTGATACTATAACAACTGAAGTAATGCACAGTTAAATTACATTACTGGGGGCCTCGCATAACTAGCATCATTTGGGATGTTTGCCATTTTTAACCAGTGAACTCTGATAGCCATGGCATGAAGATGGATCTGAAAGCATTGCACACTGCTGCATTGAACACTGCCAAGCACACACTGTCTGTAAGAATTCCAGATTTCCTGCCACACAGTGCTGACATTTCAGTGCAGAGGATGCTTGGGTTTTATTATGGATACACTGGCAAAATTAGAGGTTATGCTCACAAAGCAAGTTTCCTTCTCCACCACTTGATCCCTTGCAGTCCAACCTGCTCTCCCCAGGACAGGAGGATTTTCTAACTCTGCCAAATCTCAAATTCATTTTTATGTTACAACCAAGTTCAAGGAGGGGAGGGAACTCACAAGTATTTAGGTCTGACAACTGTCCTGAATATTTGAATCCCTCTCTGGGTCTGATGAGAAGGAACACAAGTCATTAACACGGATACTGATGGAAAAATATCTCAGAGGTTCTTCCAAGCAATTTCAGAAGCTGCTTTGCTTGTAAAACAACTTGTTCAGCCATATGTTTATGTGAAATAACAGCTTTGTCAAACCAGCACACTGAGAATAAACCACAGATAAAACCACAAAAGAAACAGAACTACTATTGAAATGTTATGAATGCCTCTCTCGAGTTGAAAGGCAATAATGTGATTGGTAACAGGCAAAGTCTGGATGGAGCTTCAGCAAGTTCATTTCAGCCAGACAGCTCCTTTAGCTTTGGTTTCAATGGACAAGACTCCGCTTAGCTGCAGTTTGGAGCACTCTGTTATCTTGTTTAAATCTTCCAGACTGGTTTAGCCATCCCTAATGAATGATATATTTGCCTAACTAGCCTTTAACTCCTCACTAAGAATGTACCTGATATGAGGTAATGAAAAATCTACAATATCATAAACCCAACCAAACCCTCTGCATCGTCTGCTCCCTCCCTCCCGACTTTCATGGTACTCAGAAGCACCAACTGTTTTCAGCTCATGCTCAAAAGGAATAAATAAATTAAAACAATAAAAAAATTAAATAAAAAAAAACCCATGTCACTGCTCATCAAGACTAAACAAAGGAAGCAAATTGCTGAGCAACAGCTGTCACCAAGTGGGAACTGAGAGAAGAAACCATCAAGATCTTTTAAAGTTTTCTTCTTCATGAAAATCCCTCTCTTCTCTCAAAGCTGTTTTCTCAGCCTTTTAAACTCCAAACAACTGCATGACAATTTATCAATACATTTTCATCTACAAGTCCTTCCCTGGGGAGTCTGTCCAAGGTTTGCATCACAAAAATCTTTGCGAGGTTCCTTGAAAGCCCCTCCTGCCCAAAGACAGCCTTGCTGCACTGCAGCGGAGACGCGGAACCGCTGCAGGCGTGAGCTCAGCACCTGGGCCTGACCTTCTCCTCCCCACGCCCTAAAATAAGTTCAGGTGGTAGCACTAAAGCCAATTTGGGACAAATTCTGTTGTTTCCAGCCTCCTTCCTGTCTATTTTTAAAAATGGCACAACAATGGTGCCTGGTGGATTTACACCACTTGGCTAAACAAGCTTAATAATTCATTCTATTTTAGCTGGTTAATGTTTAAAGCAGCTTCCAATAAAACACTCACAGCTCAAGGCTGGGCAGGTAATTCAGAAAGCATTCCTTAAAAAAATCTCCAAAGCTCTTAGACATATTTATAAATATAAATACATACACAGTCAAGAAATGTTTTGAGAACGTTAAGTGTGCAAAAGTCAGCGCTCAAGGTTGGCCAAGCACAGTTATTCAGTGTTCTCTTATAAGTTACCTGTGCTCAAACCACCATAAGGTATTGCCTATACTTGTCCATGCTCCTCATTTTCAAAAATATCTAGCTTACATAGATATATAGTTCTTAAAAAAAATTAAAATTAGCTTTACAGAATTCCCAGTTCTGTCTCCAACACACATTCTGGGTTTTCCCTTTTCTCTGTCATCTACTGGCCACGCAAAACTTGGATTAACTTGGATTTTGAAAACTGTCCCATATTTTAAAATTCAATTTCTAGTTAAATCTTCATAAGCACGAGAAAGAGACTTTTCTGAAAGGAAAATAAAGAGAAAAGTAAAACATGAGATGAAATGTGACACTGAAAGAACATGTATTACCACTTTGCTTGAGCTCCTAAGAGCTGGCTGAGTTAACTGAAGCAGAACATAAATAAAATCAAGGTCAAAGAAAAGAAAAAAGATTAATCTGCTACCTCTGTAATAGACTATATTCTCAAAGGCTGTAGTCTGAATTTGCATGAAATTAAATGTCTCATCTGGAGAATGGCCCAAAAGTCCATTATTATTTGCCTAGTTGGTTTTCCACAGGTTTTCTTCCATAGCTGAAATGCATGTGGTAGTGATATTCTTTTGTCCAGAAAATATTGCTGAAAAGAAATACCTTTAAAAAGGTATCTGATAGCCAGCTCATGTATGTTTTAAAAGTAATAAGAGTTTTCTGGTCTTTATTAGAAATATATCATATATATCCAAACAGTCAGAAAAGGGGAAAAGCCAAGAGCAAACACATGAAAAGGCATGGATGGATTTCAAACTCTGTGTGGAGCTCTGGAAGATCTTCACATGCAGAGAAGTGATACCTCCGAGAACATATCCAAATTATTTCTCACAGCTCCACTTTACCAAAAAATAAAGTTTCAATCAACTGCTTTAAAGGGAAAAGTGAGCAAAAGGAGTCCTTCAGCACCCGAAAAAAAAGTGTTCAATAGAACAGAAATTCCTAAGAATTCCCAGGGCATCTCAGGCTGGAAGGTCCATTTATTTCCTGGGCAGCAAACACTTCATTCCCCTCTCAGCACTCAAAGTGAGTGGCTCTGTGTTTGATCCCATCCTTGCTGGGTTCTTGCCCCACAAGGTCCAGCTCCTTCCAATTTCCTGATGTCTTTTTACAGGTAGAATTTATTTCCTATACAGACTGCACCGTCACACACACAGACTTCTCAAAACCAGCAGAGTGGGGCCGGTAGCAATATTCAAACAGGCCCAGCCACCCAAAACCAAGTCACAAACTTAAATCATGGTCATGGAAAAGCTTCAATGAAAGGCAATGGAGTCCCTGAACAGGGAAAGAAGCACTTGAAATGAACTCCAGCTATGCTGGTTCTCTTTAATTTAGAGATAAACCTAAAATACTGAGTTATTTCCCTCTCTCTCCATCACCAAGTTTCTTTAATATGGAAATTTTTTTTTTTTTTTTGGATAACCTGCAAATCTGTCATTCAGAATTATTTTGGCTTTTTTTGTCAAGATGCCCCGAACATATCTATGTCCATTGCCTCATCTAGTGTAGCTGCACTACAAAGATAATTGAGGTTAAACAAAAATAATTTAGGTTAAAATTCTGGAAAACAGATATAATCAAAAAAACATGGCATAACAAACAGTTAGTAAATGATACATGAAAATAAAGGCTGAAGTGCTTTAGACAGACCCAATTAAAAATTCATATAAAAATAAGCAATTCTAATAAATTCAGATTTGGGAGTTTTTCTTTAACCTCTGATTAATTTACTGGTCATGATCCTAATTACTATGTAGGACACTGCCAAGTGCTGCCAGTGATTCCTTTGTAGCACATATTACTGCTCAAAATCTGAGATAAGGTATCTCAGAATGAATGAAGGCTTTGGGGAGGCCACAGGGTTAATGGGATCTCTTAAGAAAAATATCCTGACTCAGCTTATCATTAGGATTTCCACTTTTAGTCAGCTTTGGGGACATTTTCTCGAGAACAGGATAGAACTGTTTAGGTTGGAAAAGCCCTCGGAGAGCACTGAATCCAAGAGTTGTCACCATGTCCCCCAGTGCCACATCTAGATGATTTTTGAAAATGACCAGGGATGCTGACTCCACCATTTCTCTGGGCAGCTGTCCCAATGCTTGACTCCTCTTCTAGTGATTTTTTTTTTTTTTTCAATTCCCCAGTCCAAACCTCTGCTGGCCCAGCCTGAGGCCGTTCCCTCTCCTCCTGTCCCTGTTCCCTGGGAGCAGATCCCAAATCCCCCCCGGCTGTCCCCTCCTGGCAGGGACTTGTGCAGAGCCAGAAATTCCCTCTGAGACTCCTTTTCTCCAGGCTGAGCCCCTTCCCAGCTCCACTCCTGGTGCTCAGCCCCTTCCCAGCTCCATTCCCTTCCCTGGACATGCTCCAGCCCCTCCAGGCCCTTCTTGTGAGGGGCCCAGAGCTGCCCCAGGATTTGGGGTGCTGCCTCAGCAGGGCCAGCACAGGGGACAGTCCCTGCCCTGGTCCTGTGGCCTCTATTCCTGACCCAGCCCAGGTGCCCCTGGCCTCTGGCACACCTGGGCACACCTGGGCTGGTGTCCAGATGCTGTCCCCAGCACCCCCAAGGCCTTTCCCACCTTTCCAGCTGCTCATCCCCAGCCTGGAGCTGCAGGGATTGGTGTGACCCCAGGGCAGGCCCCCACACTTGGCCCTGCTGTCCCTCCCAGGACTGTCCTCAGCCCACGGATCCAGGCTGTCCCCATCCCTCTGCAGAGCTCCCTGCCCTCCAGCAGAACTGCATCCCCCCGGACAGCAAGCTCAGGGTCAAGGTCTGAACCTCAGGAAGCAGGAACCTCAACAAGCCCGAAAAACACAGTGAAAATCATTCCTTGCACAACTCTGGCAAACCATTCTGCAGCATCATACCAGGCCACTTCCCCTTGATTAGAAACATTTGCTCAAACGAGGTTATTTTGAGTTGCAAGTACATTACCTTGTGTCAGGGAATGATTCATGCATCCAGACTTTAATAAAATAATTAACATTTTGTGCATAAGATAGTATTTAATGTTCTAGACCAAGATGTCAGTCTGAATCCTAGGCAGCACCACACTTTCTATGCCTTGATTATTCAAATATCAAATCCTTGTCATACTGTAAAAAACAGCTGCTTGAGAAGAATCATTTTAAAATGATAAATATACTGATTTTGTGTAATGGTGACTAAAGCACTAAAGATCAGATTATATTTTGTTTTTTAAAAAAACACATGGATTTATCAGCCTTTTTTATTTGTAGGCAATGTTTAGAAGGTCTGAATATGCAAAAATCTGTTCTTGCAGCTGACAGTTGATGGGTGGGATCTAATGATGTGCAGAACAACAGGTATGTTGATAAAGACTGGAATGCATCCAGGAGTTAAGTGGCAAGGGAAAAATTACAGCCCACAGGAGAAGAGTCAAAATACTGTTTTGACAATTTACATTAAATTATGCTCTCACATTTCTTTCTCTGTAGGTAGAGGCACTACCAAAAAATACCAAACTTATCATGCCAAATTTTTGCTTTGCAAGAATTATCAAAATCTAGTAAGTGCTATTTGCAGAAAATCCTTTTCATTTAATGTTCTTTACGCATTTCCCATTGCAGCTGACCTCTCCCACTGGCCCTAGCCTGAGGAGCACATGCCTGTCACCAGCACCGTCACCAGCCTGTCCCCATCATCTGGGGACAAGTACTTGATTATTCACGATGTTTCAAGGATGCAGGACTGTTAGAACATTTCACTCGCAAAATGCCTTCGTGCAGCTCTTGAACCACTCCCTGCTGCATTCTCCTAATGAAATTATCCCTCCTCTCATCTCACCATCCCTGCAAACTTACTCAAGGACATCCTGGAAATGTGGAGCAGCATTAATGCAGCAGGGCTCACACCACCCTCAGGAACCTTCCTTCATCCAGGGCTGCACATTTCATTAGGGAAGAGGCAATTTACTTGGATTCCAGCTGGACCTGCCTGCACTTAGAACCAACAGGAGCATTTTTGTCACTTGCTACGTGACGAAACTCCCAGCCAGGAGCTCTCCTTTGTGACGGAAGATGGAACAAACAGCAGCAGCCTACATTTCCTCGCCCTCTTTCTGGCTGCTTTGCATTCTGAAGAGCAAATCCAGCCATTCCACCCTCCCAATATGTCCCAGCAGCCCTGCCCTGCCTGTGGCACCCCTTCTCCTTGCAGGGAACAGCTCGGGAGCAGCTCTGCTGCCAGCCAGCCCCTGCCTGTGGTGAGTCACTGTGGGAGATGAGCTAGCTGGGAGGGGTAACACCTTAGCCCAGGTAGCTGTGCAGAAGGCATAAACCTGAGCCCATGGGAGGTAGGACACTAGAAAGATGCTGATGGCATCATTCCAAAATAGGCTCTGTTTCTTGTTCTGGCTCTCCGTTGGTTCAGGACCTCTGACATTTAAGGTCACGTCCCTGTCCTATGTTCAGGATTGGAGCCCTGCCCTCAGGCAACCCCATGAATTGTTAAGGTAGCCACGGCCACGGCTCTGTGGTTGTTGCCCCCCGTCCCCACGGTGCCAGGGTTTGTTATTTACATCAGTAAAGGGTTACTCCATCCTTCCCAGCCCTTCACACTTAGCCACACTCAGTCCCACTGGACTGGACCTGGGATCACAGAGCTGGCCTGGGACAGTCATGGTGCCCTTGCCCTGCTCTTGCTGGCACCGCCTGGCACAGCAGCTCTGAGCCCCAGCAGGAAACTCCTGGCCCTGCCACAGCCTGTGCCACCAGGGCTGTCCAACCCAGCCCTGCACGGCCACGGCACAGCCACCTGCCACCAAACACCCCTCTGAGCACTCCCTTCTTGTCCCTGCACCTTCCCCAGATACTCCCCAATCTGCAATCCCAAAGCTCTGCTCCATTGCTGCTACACACAGCTGACTTCAACCACTGGGAAAACCTGTGTTCAACTATTCCCAGAAAAATCTAAGTGTGCTACAAAATGCAGATTTTTTTATCCAAACTATCCATTTTAGTGATTTTATAATGAAAACAAATCTTACCTGTAAGATTTTTTTTTTGATCATTATATAAAAATTCCATAAATTTCATAAATGGCTCAATATTAAAACCAGAAAAAAAAGATGAAGATTTATTTCATTGCTCTTGTTTTGTTCGATCATTAAGCTATTAGATTAAAAAACAACAAGTTCTTGGTAATTTTATGTCTGTTTTTCTTAGAAATGAAGTATTTTTTGAAAAGCACTGTTAACCATTTTCAGCCTCTGAAGTCATTGGACATGTCAGCTCTGCAAACTGCTCGTAGTGATTTAATGAGCATGCAGAAAGAAGTGCATTTAAACCTATTTCTGGGAAATGGCTTTTGATTGTGGTTTTGAGACTGAACACAGGGTGCACTGAAATTATATTTCAGCTTTGTGAACATCCTACGAAACATTTAACAAGAATTCTTCAACCTTTTTACCACACTTTTTTAAAAAAAGGCTCTTCTTGCCTAATAAGATGATTGATAAAGCTCATTTCCAATCGCACAGTGACAGATTTGGGGGGCTTGAAATGCCCCCAGTTCCAAGAATTAGCTCTGCAGTAAAAGAGCCCTTCCATTGTGATCAGGAATTTGCTCACAATCCAGAGCAGCTGGGCAACGCTTGTAGCACCACAGTTTCCGCATCAATTATCCCTGGGGAAATATATAGATTTCTAATCATCTATTGCTTCCTTTTGAACGATACATAAGGGATTTATCAAAAGGATTTTTCAGGCACGCCATCAGCCAGAGAGCTTTAGAGACAAACATTGGGTTCTGCAAAAGCATTTTTACACTACTTGGACACTCACAAATGCAATCACTTCCTCCTGCCAACTCTCAGATTATTATGTAATACACCCAAGCTTTTACATTTATTCAGTATACACAACTGTGGTTCAATTTGGCACATTTTTGGTTTTTAAATATGAATAAGAATGCTTCAAAGAATAAAACAGAGTTGGGAAACATTTATACAAGAAGCTGAGTATGGATTAAAATTGCTTGGCTTCAAAAGTAAAATTAGATGATGTTTAATTTAGTTTATTTATGAAGTTGTATTTGTTCAATTTAAATACGTAATCTCCTCTGAGAGAGTTCAGCTTTGCAAAATGAAAATCTGTTCCTATATTTCTATTAGTTGTGATTTATTCTGATTCATTCCTTTTTTCAAAAATGCTAATGAAAGCAGATGATGCCGAAGAAGACCCACAAGCAACAACCAATACATCCATCAGTCTGGAAAGCAGGGACAGACTGTTCCACACAGTCAGGCAAGAAATCCCAGATGAAAGATTTCAAGAGAGACACTGGCTGTGGAGAAACCCAAGCACAGGCTGAACCAGCACAGCCTTAATTCTCAAAACTCATCTCAAAGAGTCCTGTAAAGACACACAACAAATTCCCTCCCTCCTCTGGGTATTCATCGAAGAGAGATGAACACTAAAAATCAATAATAAATAATAAAACTTTGCTGGGGTCTGATGGGGAGGCTCCAGGGAGGAAAAGTTGCCCAGAGCCCTGGGGACGTGGGGATTGCATGGAGGGATGAAGGACAGACTGACAGCAGCTCTGCCACTCTGGACGTGTTCTGAGAAGGCACCAAAGGATTTTCCCATCAGACATCCAGGTTTGCAGAGGTTCATTTGCCTGTCACCACTTGTTGATGTGTTTGCTCCCCTCCTCAGGTGAGGGCCTGGCAGTGCTGGGGGTCTGCAGGTGGGACCAGAGAGCTGGGCCATGAAACCCTTCTTCCCTGGCTGGCTCCTACAGCTGCACCCAGAAACGGCCACGCAAACACCCCTGGGGCTCCGAGCTGTGTGCAGACAAAAGAATTCACCACTGATAACAGAGATCCTCAGAAATACCTTAATCACAACAAGACTTTTTCCATCCTCCACGTGGATTGAAAAAATTCCAAACTCCTGCCCCTGGTCTACATACTTTTTCCTTACAAGGCTATTTCTTATGGGCACACATGGAATATCCCACCTTCTGCCTTTCCCATGGAAGCTGATGGATCTTTATATCATATTTAATAATATGATTTGAGGGGATAATAAATAATAACAGGTTTGAGGGGATTCCCTATTTCCATACTTGTATCTGCTTTGCTCTCCTCACAAAGAGGTGAAAAAAATTAGGATCTACTCCTCTTCCTTCCTGAACTGAACTACAATCAGCTTCATGGAGCCCTTATGCCCAACACCAGAGATGTTTGGTGCTCTGATTTAATGGAGCACGCGCTTCATTCCCTGGTCTGTTCAATCCTTTGCAGGAATGAACACCATAGCTCCCAAGAAGAAATTTTTATCTCAAGTAATCACAAGCATTCCCATACTTGTTTTCTCACTGCTGTGGTAGAACTCGGGTGCTGTAAAAAAGCAGAGTCATGGGAGAGAAAGTCAAATCCATACAAAATCCTGAATTAAGTAAGGCCTCGAGCTTTGAGGCTCTGTGTTCATTACAGAACAAGCACAAAAGCCAGATCAACATGGAAATGCGCTGCTGCTCCTGAGGGTAACTCCTGAAGAGAAATATCTGGCAGCTGGAAGGAAAGTTTCTGGAGAACCAGCTGTGAGGTCAAACAAGAATTACTGAGGAAGGGAGTGGATCTGGTGTGTGGGAGGCAGTACAAAACTGGTATTGTTTTCAAGTGAACCACTGCGAGATTAACTTTGAATGGAATTAAACTCCACAGCAAAGCAAGGAGCAAGAAGGATTTTGGAGCAATTGCTCTCTGGGTGCTTTTAGAGATGCATGCATGCACACACATGTGCGTGCACACAGACACGGATTTTCTCCTCCATGTGCAAGGATTTATCCCTTCCCTAATCCAGCAATGGGCAGAACTTGTCCCAAGCTTCACTGTGAAACCGGCCCTCCAGCAGGAACCCTCTGCACTTCCCAGGGTGAGTGTGAGCACTCCCAGCACTGCCATCCCACTCTGAATTGCTGCCACTGCCACAGCCCCGGGGCGCGCTGTGCCCAAAGGCAGCAGGGCTCGTTCTCTGGGCAGGATAAATCCAGCACAGAGGCTTTCCAGAGGATCCCAGACCCTAATCCTCTTGGATTCCCAGTGCCCACAACAGCACTGAGCTCGCCAGGACTAGCTCCCAATATAATAAACCTTCTTTAAAAGGAATATGTTTGGATGTTTCTAGTTGCTTTAACATTTGTTCTTTCACAGCGTTCTAATTCAGGTTTACTTTAAATATTGCAATTATTCTTCTCTCAGGGTTTGGCAATTAAAGCTCAGAAAGCATTGCTACTTGCCTGATTGATACTAAAAAATTTAACATGTCCTGTATCTGCAGCTTTCATCTGCTCCAGATAAGGTAAAGGAGGGGAACAAGATTTCCTTAGAAGGAAGTGGGACCCGATTAAGAAATTTTATCTGAGTTTTTGCTAACAAATGGGAAAAAAAATCCCCAAAAATACTTTCCTAGCAATGTTTTTCAAGATCCCCTCCTAATCCAAAAGCAGATATGTAAATGAGGCTTGCATGTTAAGACCTTGTGCACTCAATTTTAATTCTTAAAAAGGTTCAAGAAAAAAACCACTTTAGATGTCTTGCATTTTCCCTTTCATTCCTTTCCATCCTCAGTTCTGGTACCAGAATCATGTTTTCAGATTGAAACTTCCAAGTGTATTTCTAAACTAGAAAAAGGAGGACAAGGGCAGGGAAGAGGACACTTAATTTATTATCTTTTCACATTAGAGTTACAGGGAACGTTAATGATATACCAAGCCATAAACCCTGTAGCTGGTACTGTATTAATCATCTGTCTACATGAGAACTCAGATAAATATATAATCCTATTTCTGCATTGCAGATTTTATATGTGCCTTCCTCAGATTGCCGCTTCTTTTTTTCATTATTTTGTAAACATTGCTGGAGGGGAGGATCCATCCCAAGGTAGGGAATGGCATCCTAACCGTGCTTGCTTCAACTGAACAGCCACATTAAGATTTATAAGAAGATAATCAAAGCAATAGGCAGCAATTCAAGCTTTGCAGCAGAGTCCTTTTTTTTTTTTTTTTAACAGTCTGGGCACAGTTTGTCTCAACACATTCTCCCTTCTCCAAGGTCAAGTCTGTTGCCAGCCAGAGGCAGCAGTTGGCCCACCCAGGCTTCCCTCAGCTTGAGGACAATCCAGGTCCCACCTGCATATGCAAAACACTTCATTTGAGGCAGGCTCCAGTGGTCCCTATCCACGTCACCTCTTGTCATGTCACATACCCCTGGAAAGATGCATATTCCCTTTTTTTCCTCTTCCCACTTCAGCCCAAGCATGTAAATAAATCCAACTCCTCCACATTCTGTACCTCTCTCTAATGTTCAGGCACCATGCAGGACAGAGAGATACCCAGTCCTGTTTCAGATGAACCAAAGCAAGATTTAAAATCAAATAAACCAAGGATTCTGGAAACAGTGGTGCAAACTCACCAACACAGTGCCCTGGGGATAACAGTTCCCCACAAACACTCAGCATAAAACATCACCTCCAAACCTCTGTGCCCTGAAGGAGAGTTCTTGGTGCTGCTGTGGAAATTCAGGGCAGACCTTTCACATCCTTTCAGGTCAGCCCAAGACACACAGGGCATCCTCTGAGCTTGTCCCCTCCGTGGCAAGAGCTCTGTCCTGCCTGATGCAGAGACACAGCGTGGGGCTGAGAGGGGCACCAAACACCCACTGAGAGCCATGAAGATTACCTGCAGAACCAAGAGCTTGTCCCCAAGAAAGCTGAGAGGTGTCTTGCACGGGAATGGGGTATCTCATTCCTCCTGCAATCCTCCTGCTCCAACAGTTTGTTCTCCTGGCATTTTCAGCCATCTTCTTCAGCACTGCTGATTTAGCACTACCATTTTATCCTGCAGCTCTCTGCATAACAATCACCACGACAGCATTACAGAGACAACCAGTCCTACCATAATGCAAATGTCCTCCATGGGTACTGCAACAATTTGCATTGCATCTCAGGAGCCTCTGCAATTCTTCTTGGAATTTCCCAGATTAGCTCAACTACTCATAAATAGGTATTGCTTCAAGCACTGGGGGAGAGAGGATGACAATCTCGTGTCATTGTGAAAAACACCACGAAACCATCATTTCATTGTAATTGCATTTCGCTGGTCTCTTAATATCAAACATCATTTGGAGGTATTTTTAGAACAACGTGCGAAATGTTCATTACAATGCAAGCAGAGGAAAGGGCCATGGGAAGCCTGCACTGCAAATTGAACAGCTGTCCCCAGCCAGGACAACAGCTCCTTCTCCAACTGACTTCCAGAGGACACAGATCGATGCTGCCTCCTGACATTTGGGACTGCACATTTCCCAAGGAGACTGGAACGGTTTATTGGGAACGCTGTTCCCTTCTAATTACCTGTGTGACACAAGGTGTACCACTGTGAAAGACAAGTCAGATCGGTGGCAGAGCATTTTATTGTGCTTCATCAGCACCCGGGGGGTGTCAAGGTTAGTGAGATGCTGAGCAGGACCATTGCAATGAATTCAGCCAGCCCCAAGATGAGCAGTGTACGTGCCAAAGAGCCACCGCCCCTCTGAGAAGTGTCACTCTTCCCTCGAGGCCCACTGAGGCACAGAAAGCTGCTGAACAAAGAGTGTGGATGGCAGGACCTGTGCTGGGAAGGCTGAGGCAGCCGAGGGAACGGGGATGGAGACCTCCCCATTCCAGTCACAGGTGACAGATGGCTTCAGTGCAGAGTGCAGCAGGTCCCAGGACTTGTGTGGGGCTGTAAAGATGTCCCAGACTCTTCCACTCACCTCCATGAGCCTGCTCCTCCTTGCACTGGTTCCAGCCTCACTGGCTTGGCTGCAGGTTTTAAGAACCACTGGACTAAAAAGAGTGGAGCATGGAATTAGTGCAGAGGGATGAGATAGCACCACCAAAGCGACTGATCATGGCAGGGGTTCTGCCCAGACTACCGAGATCTGGAAAACTGAGGCCCCTTAAGCTCCAGAAGGAAGATGAGGCTGAAGAACAAGTGGTCTCCAAGAAAACAAGGATTAAAAAAAAAGTGGAGATTGGACAGAAGAACGAGGGGGGGGCGTGAAAAGACAAGTAAAGGGAGATCCTGGTATTGTGAGATGCATGGAGACAAAAGCCAGGGGGATGCCTAGGACAGCCTGCACGTGAGATCAAGCGGGGTAAAAGCCCAAAACTTGTTGGATCTTAAATAAACTCCATCACCCAATCCCAGTCCGGGCTGTCATTCCCTGCCTCACCTGTGACAGCTGGTGGCAATTGTCACATGAGGTTTCAGGTGGAGGATACAGAAGGAGGAATCCCTAATCCTGTTTGAAATGCTGCATCTCATCCTAAACTGCGGCCCCAAGTCTACATGGATTTGTACCATGGAACACAATCCAAACCAAAGCACAGAAGATAACTTATCAGACTAAGGCAGCTCTTGTCTAAGTAAAAATCTCCTCAGATGGAGTGTGTATATGAGGAGTGTCATTTTCTCCAAATGCCCAACTGATTTCCAGAGGTCAGGAGCTGGGAAGGTCAGTGAACTGGACAGGCGAGGACTACAGAAATAGCTCTTTGCCCAACATCTCACAGATAAGCATCTTCCCTATCTTATTTCCTCATTCTGTCTAACAGATTTTTCAGCAAGATCCAAATCAGATTGGACTAAATCTCATTTTATTTTTAATTCATTTCATATGGTTTTATTTTTAACTCACTTTAATTGAAATGCAGCGAATGAAATTATCAATTGAAATTACTTCATCAGCTGTGAGTCTTCATCCTTTAATATATAAAATAAGCTCTTAGTAAATCTGAATCACTGATTTTCCTGTTTCATCCTCAATCCCTGCGATGCTGATGCAATGCATTGGGCATTCAATATTCCAAATTTCACACTCCCAACCATAAACGTATTCAGGATATTGACCAATTTTTGGCATTTTTTAATAACACAGCACTTCAGTTCTGGGTTAAATCTTGAAATTGCAGTTCCAGCTCTAATCGTCTCTTTCCAAGGGCTTTCTTCCAATGCAATAGCCAAGTGTTTTATTAACGGCCTGGATGAAGGAGCAGAGCACCCTGCGCAAGGGCACAGACTGGGCAAATGGGGAGGGGTGGCTGTGCCACCAGATGGATGAGCTACCTCAGAGGGAGCCCCGGGCCAAGAGGAATCCCGGGATGGCCGACAAAGGGAAAGGCAGGCTCATGCCCCTGAGGCAGGACAGGCTGGGGGCCAGCTCTGCAGAAAAGCCCTTGGGGTTCCTGTTGGACCCAAAGCTGAGCAGGAGCCAGCAGAGTGTCCTCACAGCACAGAGCTGCCTCCTCGCCCACCAGCACGGCTGGGACATCCCAGTGCCCCCACCCGGGCTGGGCTCCCAGGACAAAGGGGGCCTGGACTTCCTGGGGAGAGGCCTCCAAAGGCATGCAGAGGTGAGGAAAGGACTGGAGCACCTGACACGCAGGGAGGAGGTTCAGAAAACAGGGGCTGCTCAGCCTGGAGAGCAGAAGGCTCAGGGGGACCTCATCAGCAAACAGCTGATGGCAGAAAGTGAGGAGCATGGAGCCAGGCTCTCGGTGGTGTGCGGTGAGAGGCAAAAGGGCAAGGAGAGCAAAGGCAGAAAATTCCATTTAAAGGTCAAAAGCTGTGGGGCAGCCAAACACTGGCACAGGTGCCCCAGAGAGGTTGTGAAGTCTCCATCCATGGGGATACTGCAAACATGACTGGACACTGCCCTGCTCTAGGTGACTCCACCTGGGGCAGGAGGGGTTGGGCTGGACCATCTCCAGAGGTACTTGCCAGCCTCAACTGTTCTGTGCCTCTGAAACCAGCAGCTCTCTCCAGCCATTTCACCTTCACCGCGTGGGCAAAGGAGACAAAAGGTTAAAAAATGCACAAACTCTTCCATAGGAATCCCAGTTTAACTGCTGATCCTCTTCTATCTTTTCCCATTAACTGTTTCTAGGATTCTCTGAGAGTCTGGTGCACAATCCTCAGATGCTTAAACTGTGCCATGGATATTTCAAAAACAAGGAAAAACATGTTACCAGCAGGATGAACTTGTTCATACACGGTGTGGTAGAAAGGAAGTATTTTGTAACTTGGTTACCATTTCCCAGGGCTACCAAGTCTGGTACCTAAGCAGGAATTCCACATCCCTGCCCAGGCTCCATATTTCACTCATCTGCAGTGTTCAGAGGGAACACGTCCTGCCTTTTACAGGGCCGACAGCCTCTGAAATTTATTAAAATATGCCTCGCTCTCAACCCTTCTCTTATACATTGGTTCTTGTTCTTCAACTGCAAAACTCCAGGTTTAATGCAAAAACCAAGGTTATTTATCAAAAACACAACAGTAAAACCATGCTTTTTATCCTAAACATGAGCAAAGCCAGTAAAACTTGAGCCAAAAACCCTACAGCTCTTCAAATGGTACCATATGCTTACATTTCCTACAAAAGGGCACCAAACTTTCAAATAAAGACTACAATAAAAGCCTATTGACCCTCTGCATCATTTTACAGATGAAATTAAAGCCTGGGTATTTATATAACCTCCACAACGCCCTTTATTTATCTCTATTGGCACATAAAAAACCATCCAGCATGCGGAGCATAACCTACCTAGAGAGAAAGACTGTTCTCTTATGCAACTGCTCCACTAAGGGTCCGTTACCTTGGAGCACGGCCGGGCAGCTGGGGAGGGACGGATCCCGCGGAGCATCCCGGCTGGGGCTGCCCGGCTGCCAGCCCGGACTGCAGGGGCTGCGGAGGCTCCGGAGCTCTGCCGGCACGCACGGAGGGAGCTCTGCTGCTCCGCCGGCACCGCCGGGGAGGCTCCGTTCAGAGCGGAGTCATCGCTCCCCGCCTGCCTCAGCACCTCAAGGATCCCTCAGAGGGGCTGGCTGGAGCTTCAGCATCGTATTTTAACAGCTAAATTAATCAAAAACACCTCTCGAATCCTTAGCTCTTTTGTTGCTGGTTTTTTTAAAACCCCTTTTTCAACTGCTGTGTTAAAATTAATCAGAAATGTGTGGTTTTAATCACGGGGTGGGGGGTGGTTGGCATTTGATCAGATAATGTATAATCTGAATGTAATTAATCAGAGCAGCACTTGCTAAATTCCAGGGAACTGTAACATCCTTCATTGTGTCTCCTTGAAAACAGAATGAAAAAAACCTGGCAGAAGGCAGCCTATTCTCTACAAGGTTTCACAGTCAGGTTAATCAAATGAACCACTTTCTTCCCTTCAGAACATGATTTTAGGTGCAAGCTGTAAAAGTATTTCCATTTCTTAAAGGAGGAGGGGTCCATTTAGAGAACCCCCACTGATGGAGTCCTACTGCAGTGGAATGGGCTCTCAGTGAGTGGGAGAGGGAGTTACAAGGTCAAGACTTCCACATTTATTCCAAAATGTAACAAGGAATTACTACCTACACAACTGGCATTTGACCATGTGAACTGCAGGATGAAAATGAGGAAAAAAAAGAAAAAAAAAATCCCAAAACACTTTTAACATTTTTGTATGTTAGCAGGATGCATGCTCACAGCTACTGTGTTCAGACAGGAAGATATATAAATATATGTTTAGTAGGATTCAAAAAAACATTGCATCCCTCATCCAACAGCACTGGGAAAGATAAGCTGTACATTTTAAATGCTGGGGAAAAGAAAATCTTTCCAAGCTGTTTCCTAGATACATGATATGAAAATTGAAAGAAAAAAGCACTCACAAAAGTGACTTCATGGCAGCTCTTGGAAGAGCAGTATGACACCTAGTTCATCATTAGCATGTCTTCTGCAACCTGGAATCCTGCTGGGAAGCATGAAACTCTTCCAAGCTCTTCCAATATCCGTGCATGCAACCTTTTCATATGTGCAGGAAGCATGAGGAATACCATGCAGTTTTGATTTGCAGCAGAGAAGAAAATTGACCTTTTCCATGAAAATGAATGTATATTTAGCACCGGTGAGGGCCAAAATCAATTCTTTGTAGAAATGAAGAAAGATACACAAAAAGGATGAAAAAGAGGCACACAGAGAAAAAAAAAAATAAATAAAAGGGAAACACCTTCATGCTGCATTGCTCTACACAACTTATCTACAAGCCTTATTTTATTGCCTTATTCACAAACTTACTCATTTTACCAGCACTACAGGGAAAATATGAACCACCTCTTCACAGGTAGCAATTTGGATTAAAATGAGAGGAGCATGAACAAAGTAAAAGCTGTCTGTGATCAAAGACCTGCTGGATACCTGAGTCAAACACTTATTCCAGAGCAAGGTACAAGAGCCAGTCATGCATATGGATGACCTCTCTCAAATTAAATGCTAATCAGGAATGCATCTCAGCAGTAAAAAATGTGTGGACTATGAAGTCGGTCTGTAATCCCTTTTCTAAGCAAATACTAACAAAAAACCCTCGTTATCAATTTCATGCCACAAATATCTAGCAGCAGCCTCAAACCCCAGCAATAAAGGCACAATTTTCCCGTATTTAACGTGCCAGCTCGCCTCCAGACACCCCAACTTGTGTAATATCCCCGCAACCCTTTCCCAGCCCCGCAACAGAGAGATACCAGGGGGTCAAGCGCCCAGAAGCCCCGAGGAGCAGGCAGCTCTCGGGATGCAGAACGAGCCGGTTTATCCTGAAAGCAGAGCCATTCCCTTTGAGGCGCTTCAATACTCACCTTGCAGAAGGAGCGGGGAGCGCCGGGCTAAGCATCCGCTCGTGGCTGCCCCAGAGCCCCAGCGCTGCCCGCAGCCATGGCCTGGGCAGCCCGGGAGCTGCTCGGGGATGAGCCCCGGCTCGGTAGGACAGCCTAAAGTCAGCAATGGGGAGGCTGGGGCAGAGCCCGGCTGCTGCCCGGGGCGCAGGAGCTGCCAGCGCCGCAGGCGCGGATCAAACGCACAGAATCTCCCTTTACATAATCGGAAATGACTCCCGTAATCTTGTGTTTTCTCTTAAAGCGTTGGGTGCCTCATGAACAGCCAAAAGCTTCCCCATGCAGCATTCGCTGGATTTGGAGCTGATTCTTCTTTTGATAAAATTAATAAATAAATAAATAAAAATTAAAGTCTATCTGTCAGAATTCTTAATTATTATACCATACACCTCAGGAAAGCCTTTCCCCATCTTGCCACGGGAAACATCATGCATGGTTAAAAGGAGTTACAGAAAATTCCCGGTTTCTTCCACATTATTTTCCGGTCCATCTCAATACAAAGACATGGTTTGGGGGTTTTAACCTGCGTGCCCTTTACTTTCAAACAAACGCACTGGAAAACTACAAACAGCTCTATAAAGGAACCCAGCTGAGGATTACAGATTTTCCTAACAAGAAATAGCTTTGCCTATGGTAAGAGAACATTAAAGTTAGAAGAATACAACAGTCCAAGTGTACTGCTCACATTTTAGTGAAACGTGAGCTTCTGGAAGAAAAAAAAAGGCACATCCGATTCTTACCAGCAATGATAAAAGCAAAATCCCATCCACGTGTTTTCCTCATCACTAAAGAACTGATTTAATCAAAATCAAGCCCATACGTTTCAAAAACAACAAGATCATGCTGAATTCTCAACCTACCGAAGCCCGGCAAACGCTTTCTGATGCAAGACAGCCTTTTAGCTATGCAGTTTCTCTTTGACCTTACAGAATAATCTACACGAGTCGCAGCGTTACCTTTGCAGGGATGCCCAGGGCACCAACCAAAACCTAATGCATCACTCAGCCCCGGTCCCCACACCATCTTCCCATCAGCTCGCGCCTTCTCCGGCAGCAAAATGCCAAATAAACGAGCTCAGAACGGAAAGGGGAAAGAATTTTTTTTTTTTTTTTTTATTATCATCATCACCATCACCACCACCGCCACCATCACGACTGCTCCCATGCTGTGGATGTCGCTACTTACTTGGCTAAGACATCCTCCCTCCGCAGCGCAGCCTGCTCGCGGCTAGCGGGCGGAGGGNTGTTTGGTTTTTTTTAATGCTTCCCCTGGGATAATGACAGAAACGGAAGATGGCAAGCGACCAGGAATATGCCACTTACTCAGAAACGGGAGAAACCGTCAAGGACAAGGGCTGTCAAGTCCTATCAGTGTCGCTGGAGGAGGAAAGGGGGGATGAAGGGTTCTGGAGGAAAGGGGGCGCGGGGAGCGGCGCATCGCCGGCAGCCCCGAGCAGGCGCAGGATGCGGCGGGGCTGGAGCCCGCAGTGCCCGGCGCTGCTCGGGCTGTGCCCGCCGATGACAGCCCGGCACGGCGGCGTGTCCGTGCTGCAAATTACTTCATAATCACCCTCTGCAAAGATCCGGCTCGCACGCCCTCCCCTGCTCTTTCTGTTTATGTAAGAACAATGGGGATTCTAAGGAAAATAGGAGAAAGAAAGAAATAAAAAAAACAAAAGGCAGCCGCCTTGCAGCGCTGTGGGGTTTGTGTTGGGTTTGTGTCCCTGTCTGAAATGCCTGCCAGAAATCCAAAACCGTACAGGAGGAACAGTGAAACATCCCCCTTAATGTGATCTGGTCACATCAGCATGTGCTGTAAAACCACACACACATGCCAGAGCAGCTCTCTGCCCTTCTTCTCCTCACAGCCCTGCACTTTGGGGAATCACTGCTTTTCATCTACAGCTTCTCCATCCATCCTGAGTTATTACATAGCTGCTATTCTGAACTATTAGCACACACAGGACCCAAAAGTGTAAGAGGCTTTTCCAATAGAAAACCATGTTATGGCAGTGCAGAACAAACTCAAACGTCAAAAATAAGACAGACACATCAGTCCTTTGAAAAGCAGTACATTTTCTGTATAATAGTTTATTTTTTAAAAGGAAACTGTGATCAGTACATGTACCATGTCCAAACTACAACTTCAAATTCCCTACCTCAAACCATTAGATCCTGAGAGTGACTGAACACAAGAAAATACCTCTCTTTTTTTGATGAACAATGTGTAAAACAGTACAGATAAAAGTTGGGATGTGTTCTGTAGCATCCTAGGACAGCAGTGGCTCATGGCTTGTCTGTGCCTTGGCCAGGGTGGGCAGGAGCACACCTCCCTGAGCAATAATAGGAGTAGCTGTGCTGATGCTCTGTCATCCTGCCTTACTCGCTGCTCAGAATATCAATTCAGCCAGTTAAACCAAAAGTCTGCACTGCACCAAAATGGAAGCTATTTAAAAAAAAAAAAAAAAAAAAGTGCTGGGATCATTGATCAGGAGTTTTATCCATGCTGATCAATTTTTTCTTAACGAAGTAAAATGTAAATCAGGACTAGGATCAATGCAGAATTTTCTCATGTGAGACTGCCTTTATCATTAGGAAGCTACAGGCAATTACATGCATGCCAGGACACCAGATGCAGTGACTTTGGGTTATATTAAGCAGAGAGACGTGTCCCCTTTTCAGAACAAGTTTTCAGTACAAACTGCAGCTGTGAGGAGTTTGCAGTGCAGCTCAAGCTGAATCCCAGCACTGAACAAAGCAGTGCTCGAGTCAAATGCCTTGTGCTTAGGTCCCAGAGCCATAAATGATGGTGACCTCTACTGCTCTGTCAGAAAAGCAGGAAGATACTGAGACATCTGCAATTATCTGGCTACTGACATTCATTTTTTTGGTAGAAATTTTAAAGATAATTTGAAAAGCAATAGAAGGTTGATTGACTCAGTATCAAAATACATTAAAGAAGATTCTTTTCTTACACTGTCTTTCCTGAAAGAAGAGAGGAATAGCTTAAAGAAATTCAACACAGCATAAAAGTCTTGTTCCACACATTTGGCTGTTGCCAGTTTGATGAGTGCTGCTCTCAAAGACTGTCATACTACAGAAACATCAGGCCAGAGATAGAATCGTAAGGTCTATACCAGAAAAAAACTCTAATTCTTATTTTTAATTAACAGAATAGGCAAGGGAATAAGAAGAGAAGAAAAATAACAAAAAAATGTTCAAAAGGGAAAGAAAATCTTAGTTTGAACATTTCACTATATACCAAATCCAACCGACTCTGCACACGAACATTCCCAGTGCTCTCTCACTGCAGGCCTCCAGAGCACATGGGGAGATGGACAAGCCAGGAAGATTTTGGGAGGTTTGTTTGGAGCCTGCTAACAGGGCTGTGCTGGTTCTACCTCCACCTGCAGCCAGTGCCAAGCATTAATGCTGATCTCCATCCCAGAGGATGCAAATTCTGGAGTGGGAGCTGAGCCCCCAAGCCCTGGATTCGTGCGCCACGCTGGAGCCTGCCCTGGGTGTGCTTCGAGGAGCTCGGAACAAAGAGGTAACTTTGTGGTCGCCCTCCTTTAAAACTCCCAAGTGAAAACTCCTTAGAAATGGCCCAAACCTGAGCCCCAGCACTGCTGAGACAGGACCAGGAGTTTTCTGGTTCCAAGCTGACACCTGCTCACTGCCCTCAAAGTTACGAGACCACAATCCCAGGGCATTCCTGCTACCCACAGCAGGTACCTTCCAACCAGAGCTAAAAATAGCAATCCCACCCTCAGAAATGGGCCAGCCAGTAAACAGCACCTCTAGGAACATTCTGAGCTCAGAATTTATATGGTTAGGGGTTTATTATTATTGCTTTTGGGACACAACTGTGAAAATATTAACATTTTCCAACCCATCTCCCAGCACGTGCAGCTCAAAATGGCTGCAACGTTGGGTGGTGCTTTTTTGAGATATTTCATCATCAAATTTACTAGCAAAGCCCTGCAAAGCAAGACACCATCTGAAATGAGGGTTTGTCAGCACATCTTCATGCCTATTATAGCATCCAGCAGCATGTTATTTAGCTCTGACAGAAAAACAATTTAACACCTTAACTTGGGGGCAAGGAGCGGAAATGGAGCAGAAAAATGGAATGGAAAACAGAAAGATGCTCTTTGGGACTAGGTTTAAAAAACACAACAACGCTTACGGGATACAGAAGGAATGAGACTTCAGCTGTTGAGCTTGAACTGCAACTTGAAAAAAAACTGTTTCCCCAGTAAAACTTTGACCAACAATTTATGTGCAGAGGCAAAAGAGCCTACCTAATTTCTTTGGAGAAAATTTTAATTCCATATGGGCTGGTGATAGACATCACAGGGACATTTCAAGATCATTATGAGATAATTAATGACAGGAAACACAGGAACATAATTTTAATTCCTCTTTCATGATCTTGGGGACCAAGACCTCCTTTCCAGTGAGGTTGTCCAATCACAGGAACAGCGCTGGAAAGCAGCAGCAGATTTCTAATATTTTCCTAATCACAACCCAGATACTTAAACTAGAACAGCAGACTGGCAGCCTCTCATGTTTTTAAACCTTATTTGCTACGTTTTTTGAAAACAAGACTTAAATTTGTTTTTGGATTCGGTGTGTCTCCGGTTTGGGAACACAGACCAGTAACGTTCCTGCAAGGAAAAACTGCACAAACACGCTGTTAGCCTGGGAAGCAACACGGCCTCATAAAGGAGCACAGGAGAGGGACCCCAGAGCAGTCACATTCAAGGACTTGCCCTGCTGTTTCCTGACTGGGAGATGTTAGTAGGTCACTCGATCCCACTGTGCTTCCATTTCCCTAACTATAAAATCAGTGTATTCCCCAGTTTAAATTACAGCGCTTCGGGGCTGGCTGCTCGGTTAACCCTTCCCTGCCCTTGGGGGAAGGTGCTGGGCACACCTGGCTGTGCTGGGGCAGGTTCTGGAGTTAATCCAGGCACAGGGCTTGGACTGGGAGAGTTTAGAGCTCCCATCCAAGCCCAGCCTTTCACTGGGTGATTTAAACCTCGGAAGCTCGCGGTTGCCTTGCACTCTTTTATCTGCCACATTTATTTTCCTGTACAAATTGCCACTTGCTCTGACTGATAAATTATTGCAGTTCCAATCAGCTCACTTCCTTGACCAGCATCCCAACTTTCTCAATATCTGAAAGGAAAACTACCAGCCAGCCAGCAATGCATTTCCCCTCTCTCCTTCAATCTCCACCATTTGATATCTACAAATATCCCAGTTTTTCTTCTTTTACCACCTAAAAGCCATGCCCACAAAGAGCAAATGCATGCAAGGCTGGGCTGCCATTGCTGTCCCCTCCTTGCCACAGGTTTAAAGCTCAGGAAACAAAACCAGGCTCCCAGGATCACCCAAGCAGGAAGACAAGTCATTAGGCTCTTCCAACAACAACAAAAGAAACTGATTAAGAAGCATTAATTAGCCTGAGCTTCCCAGTAAAGCTTAAGTAAACCTGGCTCACTGCCACAGCCTAAGCACAGCAATGACACAGAAGCATCTTGGCAGCAAAGGGATCTGCCCTGGCCAGAGTGAGGACCTGCAACATCTGACACAGCTAAAGCTGGATCCACTGCTGAAATCAGCTTCTCAACAGCCTAAGACGGGCCTAAGAACACAAAGCCTGTGTTATACCAGCATTCAAGCCTCTTTTTGGCTTAAAGACAGAAGCTGCCATCTCACATGTAGATGAGAGGAAACATTTGTTGACACTCAGAACAAATCTTAGCCCAACCAATGGAGTGGCCTGCCAAGAGCTTTGAAGAGCAACCTTGTGAGGGTGCCACAACTTCTGGGAACCGTGGGTGGGCAGCAAAGGAATCCTCCTTCATTCCTGCCAGTTTATGGGCATTTAAACCCCATGAACTGCCAGTTCTCAAAACGGAATTTTTGCCACCTGCCTTCCAGAATTAACCTGTTTACTTTACATAATACAGTGATGCTGGGAGGGAGATTCAAGTCCTTTGTGGTTTCCACCACAGGAATCCCCTTCCCTGTGTTCTGGAAGGGAATG
Source organism: Phainopepla nitens (assembly GCA_013400175.1). Lineage (NCBI taxonomy): Eukaryota > Metazoa > Chordata > Aves > Passeriformes > Bombycillidae > Phainopepla > Phainopepla nitens. The sequence goes on along the minus strand of VXBQ01012955.1, from coordinate 10,322 downwards.
CTACTCTCCCCCTGCAGTCTCATATCACCGGTCCTGATGGAGATTAGAAATTTAATCCAAAGTCATTTAAACTCAAATTACAGGATTGTACAACTTAAAGGGGTCCTATCAGCTCATATCAAACTGCAGAGTTCAGACAACCTGACTTTGAAGGATGTTTGGAAATAGGGGTGAGAATTTGCACAAGTAGACGGTTTACGTGGACTCATCCCTCTATTGCATCAGAGCTATCCTCCCAGAAAAAGAACAGAGTTTGGAATCAGAATTTTGGTTTAGTACCTCCTTCTGTTATCACTGATCCAAATACTACTACAAGGTCCTAAAAGTTGTTTTTCCTTCTTATTTGCTAAACACCTGCACAGGAGACCACTTATCTCCCATTTGAAAAGAATATCCTGAGCAGGATGCATTTGAAGGAGCCTCCTTTGCCATGGAATTTTGTATGGCTGTGACATGGACAAGAACATCATTTACCCTCTTTACACAGCCAGGTCACAGCACAACCTCAGACTGCACCGTAAAAAAGAAACCCACCTTTGTTCCATTTCCACTGCTCAACCATTCCAGTCATAATTCAGATTAGACAGTAAGAAATAAGGGCAGAGAATTAAATTACAAACATAGACTATTATTAATATTATTAAGGAAATGCATGCTCCTCTGAGAACCTAAAGCTTTCATTCTTCAATGTATGGACTTTTCCTACGTACCTGGATCTCCTGACTGTAAATCTCATTAGCTGACAGTAGCTCCCATTGTAGCCTTTTTGTCAGATGGCTCCAAACAGAAGCCTGGACCAGCCTTATTTATTACTCTAATAAAGGCAAATTATTAACAAAAAGGGAAACAACAGTGGGACAAGGTTCAGTCACTCTCAACAATTCAAACAGGAGAACAGAATTTTAACTGACTATAAGAAAAGGACTTTTGGTATCTCAGCAAACAATCCAACTCCAATACACATTTCCTAGTAATTATTCACCTGCAGCGATTGCCTCCGGCTGAGGAGAGGGTTTTCCCAAAATAACGGGATACCAGGCTGTGTTCAGCTTAGTGGGCCCTGCAATCTGACCTGTTAAGCTTTGGTAAGCTGTGGCTATCTGTGCCCTGCTGATCATCCTGCCTGAGGAACGTGCACACAGGGCAGCCCCAGGGCTGCCTGGAGCCCCATCCCAGGAATCTGGGGCCACCCCAGAGCCACCTCCTCCAGAGAGCATCCCCATAGCTCCATCCTGGGAATCTCAGGGCCACCTCCTCCAGAGAGTGTCCCCACAGCCCAGAGCCCCATCCCAGGAATCTGGGGCCACCCCAGAGCCACCTCCTCCAGAGAGCATCCCCATAGCCCCATTCTGGAAATCTGGTGCCACCCCAGAGCCACCTCCTCCAGAGAGTGTCCCCATAGCCCAGAGCCCCATCCTGGGAATCTCAGAGCCACCTCCTNCCCAGGAATATGGGGCCACCCCAGAGCCGCCTCCTCCAGAGAGTGTCCCCACAGCCCAGAGCCCCATCCTGGGAATCTCAGAGCCACCTCCTCCAGAGAGTATCCCCACACCCCTATCCTGGGAATCTCAGGGCCACCCTGGAGCCACCTCCTCAGCAGAGTGTCCCCACAGCCCCATCCTAGGAATCTGGAGCCAACCCAGAGCCACCTCCTCAGCAGAGTGTCCCCACAGCCCCATCCTAGGAATCTGGAGCCAACCCAGAGCCACCTCCTCAGCAGAGTGTCCCCACAGCCCCATCCTAGGAATCTGGAGCCAACCCAGAGCCACCTCCTCAGCAGAGTGTCCCCACAGCCCCATCCTAGGAATCTGGAGCCAACCCAGAGCCACCTCCTCAGCAGAGTGTCCCCACAGCCCCATCCTAGGAATCTGGAGCCAACCCAGAGCCACCTCCTCAGCAGAGTGTCCCCACAGCCCCATCCTAGGAATCTGGAGCCAACCCAGAGCCACCTCCTCAGCAGAGTGTCCCCACAGCCCCATCCTAGGAATCTGGAGCCAACCCAGAGCCACCTCCTCAGCAGAGTGTCCCCACAGCAAGCACCAGGGGCTCTCCTCACTGCAGGGCCACCAAGCCACGCAGCTCTTGGTGCTCCTCTGGCTGGAAGGAGGAACTGGAGCTCGCCCATCACACAAATCTGAGATCCTCGGGTGTTCTTCCCTGTGCCACCAGCTCCAGTTTAGCAAAACCAGTCACTTTGTGCCACTGATGTCACTGGGGCTGGCACTGCCACCCCACTGGCTGTGGGAACTCGAGCTGGCCCCAGAGCCTGGCAGGGTTCACTGGTGCTGGCTGGAATGTACTGGTACAGCCCAAAACGTTCCACACTGGTCCTGTCCTTCCCCTGCATGGCAGCCTTTGACAGAATGGCTCCACTTCAGCCAAAACAAACAAAAAACATGTGAACTCTAATAAATCAGTCATTTCAATCCCTCTGGAACATCTGGGAATAACTCTCACAAAAGCCAGTCCAAGGGATCAGGAAACTACAGAGTCAAACCTGATCTGAAATGATCACAATGGCTGTTTGTGGCTTTTAGATACAAATATTCTCCTATAAGAACTCAGAATTTGTACTCAAAATTATATCTAGATTTCAAATAAATGTCCAAATTCTTCAGCAAGGAATGAGCTTTACAATAAGAAAGCTTCAAGAATTATTGCTATAGAAGATTTACTTAGACATGTAACATAAGTTGCACAAAAACCCTTATTCACATTATTAAACTAAATACGAGACCCAAAGGTTATTGTAGTAAATATAGTCAGTATAGGAAATAAAAAATACACTCTAAATGAAAATTAGGTGAGTGCCAGGCTTGATTCCCAGACTGAGCCATGTCCTGAAGATCCATGAACTGTTCCTTAACCCCAGATGCAACACTACGAAACAATAATTACAAAAATGTTGCCAAAATATCAGAACTTTTTGAAGCAACTTAGCTTAGGGTTTGCCAAAACATTATTAGAGAATAAAAGAGTCTGTCCAGTGCAGAAGAGTGAACATGTGAACAAAAATGTTATTGGAGAAAAATCCCCTCCAATATCTAGTCTAGAGTAATCTCACATCCAAACAAAATTGCTAAATAACCCTTCAAACTGTCCATTATTTTAAAATTGTCCTTCACCAACAACACTGATGTGCTGCAGATTTCTCACTAAGAGGAAAGGCTCCATTCCTTCAGGAAGAGTTAAAAAATAAAGAAAAAAGAAAGAAAAAAAAATCATTTTGTTTGGTCAGAAACGTTTCAAGAAAGGATTTAGGGGCAAACAATGCACGGTAACACCCCTCCTATCCCCCATAAAGGAGCCAGATACAAGAACCAAAAGACCAAGAAGAAGGAACCCAAAGCAGCCATTCCTTCATGGAATCACAGAACATCCTGGGAGGGACCCTCAAGGAGCACCAAGCCCAACTCCTGGCCATGGCTGCGCCCCAGGCAGGTTTAACCTGTCAGAGAGCACAGCCTGGGAGGTTTGAACGACATCCTGATTGCATTTGGGGTGATTTACTGACTGCATTTTTACCTCCCTCTCTTCAGAGCCAGAATTGTTCTTTTCTGCACCAGCAACAATTTGTTTGAGGCGCTGGGAGCAGGACATGGCAGCGTGCGGGGGGAATAAAAGCCTGAGTATTTATTTCACTGTGGGTCATTTGTCAGCTCCCATCCCAAAATCAGCCAAATTCCCCTCCACAGGGCTGCAGGGACCACCAAGAAGTGCTCCAGGACCAGCAGGCAAATTCCAGAGCCCAGAGCTCAAGGTCTCATCCAGAACTTCTCCACCTGGTGATGTTCATCATGACCACCCTCCTTTTCCAAGGCTAACTCACAGACATGAGCTCTTAGCAAGGTTTTTGCTCCAAATAAATCTTTTGGATGTCTTAATGTGCAGTAATAAACCAGCAGATTATGGTGATAAAATCCCAACAGCCTCCTCCTGCCTGAGCCTGGCAGAAACCACCGCTCCTCCCAGCCCTCACTTGATCAACCACAGGCATCCTGATCTCCATAAACAGAAATAATGGGTGAAAATTATTTTTTAAAAAAGTAATGTACTAGTAAATAAATACAAAAGGCTCGCTGGGAGGTTGAGAAAATAAATCTGTGGAGTTTGCTTAAATCACTCCAAAGAAGGGAAGATAAGAGGGAGAGTTTGAAGCGCTTGTGAACTAGCAAGAGCCAGGAGAGCATCATTTTTTCTCGTCATTAAAGTGTTACAAGGTGGTTTATGCATGGGCTGATAATTTAGGACTATTAAGAATTCATCTTCCATTTCAACTCGGTAATTTTGAAAGTGTCCAGCACCATCAGATAAGTAGAAATTCTACTTTAATCCACATTTCTTCTTGGAATTCCCATATTTGGAAGGATTCCTTGATTTCTTTATACAAATACCCTTTTTTTCTTTAACACAACACTGTCCTACCAAGATCAACTTCATACCTCTGTTACGTAGAGTTTTGCTCTCTAACTCAGACATTCCAGTCTCTAAAAATACACACTTTTACTTTCAAAAGCCCAAGGAACAAAAGATAATCAGTAATGCACAGACCTGTGTAAATATATAATATATACAGGGAAATTCCTAACTTTGAAGGGAATTGTGCAGCAAGACCCATATTTCTTGAACACTGATGTCAGTGCTCAAAGATGTTCCTTGACCTTGAGGATAAAAATAAATTGTGCAGTCCTGCATCATGTCCTCAGCTTAGTTCACTAAAGACATCTAAATGCTCTGTGCTTACATACCATAAGACAGTTAAACACAGATATTCCATATTAATTATATTTAATACTCCTAACTTCGATTTGTGGAGAGGAAAATTGGGTTTCCCGGGAGCTGCTGCAGCTTCCAAACATCCTCTAATTCACAAGCACCAGAGATGCTCACAGTGTTATATTTAGATAAAGTAGTGATGAGAACCCTCAGCACATTATTCGCAAAATTAAATCCCACAGAGATTTTTTTCCTCTTGCCATTTCATTAATTCCAGCTCAGGAGCAACAATGGAAGATCATAATACATGTAAGAGATAAAATACTAAAATATATAATGAAACGTCATTCAGAATTCTGTGTCTTCTACTTTTAAAATAATGGAATTTTTGGTTCTGGGAGAGAAGACTCACAGGGAAGCTTCCCCAAACTGCTGAGATGTCTCCTAGGCACTGATTTTTCAAGTAATTAATTCTCTTAAGAAACATCTGAATGCCAAGCTCAACTATCCTTTGAAAAGGCAATGGTTTCCCAAGGAAACACTTTAGAGTAGCTGCCAGCCTTCCAGTCCCTGTTTTACAGAAACCCTGGGGTCGCCCTTAAGGGATGATCCCCTTGGTGCCCTCAGCAGTGCCCAGGTGCCACCCAAGTGTCCCCTGCTGGATGGAGCCATGCCCAGGATGTCCCTGCCCAGGAACCTGACCCCCTCAGGGCACTCAGCAGAGCCAGGTGCAGCACCTGCAGCTCCCAGAGGCAATCAGTGTCACTCACTGAGAGGGAAACCCACTGTGCATCCCCTGGCCTGGCTGGGAAAAAATTCCCAGGGACTGGACACCGTGCTGGACACGGCCACATTTATTAATGTAAATTAATAGAGGCACAGAGCCCTCCAGGTGTCCAAAGAAATTGGTCCCAAGAGAAAAAGATGTCCCTTGGTTATCACAAAGACCCTTTCATAGCTAAACAAGTGTCCTGCTCATGCACAAAACCCCAAAACACCGATCCCACAGCACATCTGAAGCCAATCCCTCACTAATGTCACCCAAAGTTGTGCCACTGACACCAGCAGAGCCCTCCCCAGAGTCCAGCAGAGCTTCATTCCAACAAAAAATGAAAAAGATAATTTGTTAGCAGGGGAATTAAAAAGTACCATTTCCTTTGTCCATCTCCTAAAACAGTTAGGAAAGAATCTTTGGGATGACTCTTCTTCCTCCCTACAGGGTTACAAAAAAAAAAAAATCTGACAAACCAGAACTTTATTTTACATCGTTTGCTTTTTCTCAGTCTAAACTAAGTTAAATATAATTATGCAGAAATTAAGTTGATCACATTAGTAAGAAAAGAAGTAGTTAATTTCTCTAAGAGGATATAATTTTGATGGATGTAAAAGGAGGCACTTCTAAACCAGCTGAGGAAAGAAACTCAATGAATGCCCTGGAAGGAAGGATGGCCAGGGTTTATGAAGGACCATCTAAAATCCTTCAATATTGTATTTAAGAAACCCACTGGAAAAGCATGAGTTATACAAATCAGAGCTATCACAGCATTCAAGAGTCTACACCCGGACTTTTAATTTATACAAGTTTTGGATCCTGTGTTTCCTGGAAGGCAAAAATAATAATAAATGCTGAAATCACTGTCTGTAAAGAACAAGATTACCTCACTTGTAAGAAAATCTGGCTTCTTTTCTCCTGGTTTATGAGAAAACCTAAACACATGGTTTATTTGGGCACCATGAATAGGGAAAGTGATTGCACTGGTGTTCCAGCAGTGAAAGACTCTGGGTGTGTTTGCAGAATCAGCACGAGAGCAGCAAGGCAGGGATTTCAGTCTCTAGGAAGGGAATGTTTAACCAGTACAAGGCAATGAACATTATTCTGGCACATTTTTCTGTCCCTCAGAGAACCAATCCAAGTAATTGTTTTAAAACAACTTGTGCATCCAGCAAGAGGAACTAAAAAATTTGCTGTTGGACACAGCAAAACCAGCATCCAGTTAAGTTCAAGCCATACAGTTTTACAAAGATTTAGTGACAACCTTAAAGAGCTCTGGAATTTTATTTTTTTTTAAAGGGCTTGAAGCCTCAAGACTGAAAGTGAACTCAGAAATTTAATTTTCAAACCAATAGCCCATCTTTATAAATATGGCACCTAATGAAATCAGACATCAATTTTAGTTTATACTGAGCAAATAGTGTGATGTTGAGCACTTCTCTGGGGATAATGTAACAGTGAGATTCAGATCCTTTATCCCTTCCTCTCTCACCCCAAACTTCAGCTGGAAATTACCAACCCCACATTCATGGGCTCTAATATAATCCCTGTGGAGATCTCTCTCAGATCTCCTACACAAGCCTTACACAAAACATTGCCTCTCCATCACCACACAATCAGCTCAAGCTCCACAAGGCTCCAGAGATGTATATTCAGCTGGAGAAGAATGAGAGTTAGCACAGCTTATGCTGGGTTATATCATCCTGGAAAATCCTGGAGTGAAGAGCTGAGCCATTTGTCTGTGCTGAGCTCCACGCTGCTCCAGCTCTGTGAGCAGTTCTCAAGCCAGACACTTAAAAACCAACTTTGAGAGCTCTGCAGGCTTCCCCTCACCTCTGTATGGACCCCTCTGGTGGCACTGCCTGGCACCAAGGTCTGGGCCAGCACCTGCAGTTCCCAGCCCCACTCCTCCTACCTCAACATGCATTTGGGAACCGCACCTGGAATAAAGGGCTTCCTCTCCATCCAACTGAACGATTAACTGAGGCTCTTCTGAGCTCTAGACTTGCATAACAGCTGGAAACTCTTCCAGAAGGAGGGGGGTTCACTCTGCCCAGCAGCTGGGCTGGGGGGAGAGGGGCTGCTTGTTCTGCCAGTGTCCCCACTTGGGTACCACAGACACCTTGTGGTTGCAGCAAACTCAGCCAAAGCCACAAACAAGCCCGTGATGACAGAAGAGATTTCAAATAGAGGGTGACCATGCTGCAACAGGATTAGCTCAGGGCTAGGAAGATCCAGGCTTAATTTCAACATCCATCTCAAATTCTTCCCGTAACCTTGACGAAGTGATTTAATTTCACCATGTCCGCTTCCTAAATATATCCAGGATAGATCATCTCCCAAATGTGCAGCGAGGACAAACAGAAGATTGCTAAATACTCAGATAAACTCTCGGTATTGAAGGTCTTCCACAGGCTGATACAATCTACTGGGTAAATACAAAATAAATATTAAGTAGCCAAATCACTGGGGAATTTATGGCACTCTATTACATTGTAGTGAAAATTCAGAGGAGCAAATTCAATATTCCATGTTTTACTGAACATAACACAAAGCTGAGGAGGGTTACAGACTTCTTCCTGTGAGTTCTTAAAAATATTGAATACTTCTTCTTATTTTCATGGTTTAGAACATCCTCAAAACTGCTCAGGTGACCTTCCTCCCAGTTTTTACCCTACATACATTCTAGTCAAATCTCAGAACACTGACATTTCAAGCAAAAAAGACAACACAAGAGCGAGGTGTGAAGGAATCCCAGCCCCAGCTCTTCTGGCTGATCTCAGGAAGCAGCTCCTCTGCTTCTGGTTTACCTTCCACACCCCATATTCTTTGCTCCTTGCATTAAAATTACCCCTGTTAATTTAATTGTACTTCTAGATCTCTTCAGATATAAAGTTGAATTCCTGCTTCCTCAGCTTTCAACTGGGATATCTTATAAAAAACCCAAACCAAACAGCAAAAACCCAAGAGTCTTCAGAACACACACACACACACACCATTTTTGTGTGACATGGATGTGAAGCCTCAGCATGCGCTGAGCAACACCTGGAGCAGTTCCTCCAAGCCCCACATACAGAATGATTTAGGCTGGAAAAGACCCTTAGGAGCAGTGCTTCCTGAATGTCATCAACTCCTCCAGCATCAGGGGTTTTTTGCTCACAGTGCATGCTTCTGTCACCTATGAGCTCCTAGTAACCAGCGCCCTCTGAAGAGTTTGCTTTATCCATCTGCCCAATGTTTAAATCTGAAAAGCAGCAGCAATGCTGCCAGCCCTGATTTCTGCAGGGAAGAACTCCCAAACTTCCTTTGCTTATCCATGAACACTGGCAGAGGGACCTTTCCCTCTGCACCTCCAGAACCGTTCCCCGCTTGCTCCATGAATCCCAGATCCCAGGGCAGAGCCTGCATCTCTGCCCAGGGGCTCACTGGCCTGCCTGGAGGAGCTGCCCACGACCAAGAACTGGAGGCCTTCCTACCAGCAAGGTCCAGCAGGATAAAGGGGGAAAACAGGGATCCTGCTGCAGGGACAGCAACAAAGCAGGCCGAGCCACCAGGCAGAGGCACAGCCTGCACACAGGCACCAACTAACATCAGCAGTGCTTCAGTTGGAACACCTCCACTCCAGAAACAAGAAATCCCCCAGAAAGAGTGAGTGGGACAAATCTATTAAACATTCTGACAGGGAAACTCCATGGAAAAGGCTGAAATGCCATTGCCCAGACTGCTGGTATCACTGTATTTCTCCACAGAATTCGAATTTGCAGTCTAAGGAACACAGCCTTTTATTTATGAGGATGAATTATACAAACAAAACATCTCACAATCCTGGCTGAAGGAGTCTACTTACAGCAGAAATAGACAGAAGCAGAGAATCTTAACCCCAGTCATTTGCTTCAAAGGAATGTTAAGTGTTCAAGAAACAGCTGGAGTGGTACCCAGAGCCATGGTCGAGCTGGCAGGGTGGTGTTCAAAGTTTGGGCTCTGTGACCTTGGGGGTCTTTTGCAACCTTAAGAATCCTGTGATTCTAAACAGGAAGCAAAAACAACGCAAACGTTTTTAGAACTATTTCAGTGCAGACTTCAGCAGGCAGATTCAGACTGAGTGCCATGGCTGGAAATTTAAAAAAAAAAAAAATTAAGAGATTGGGAAAGTGCAGAGAAGAGGAAGAAGAGCAGCATTTTCTTCCCTATGTGGCAACATGCCCTATTTTCCGAAAGCTCATTCTATTGTCTCTCTTTCAGCTCTGTAAACAGAGTTGAAATCAAAGAACGCTGCTATTCTTCCTGTTCTACAAAAGCAGGCGTTCCTGTTACAGGTGTGTTTTGCTTAGAATGTTTTTATTCACTTTTTTCCACTGTGATCCATTCTTTCTCATTCTGGCTATCCTCACTGCATGCACAGGTAGTGTCCAAGGGAATATCAACTGTGGAATAAGTAAATGGAAATTTTCTTCCTTTTTTTTTTCCTCCTGCTTAATCTGCTAGTTAAGGACACCAAATTCCTGCCCTTATAAGAGAGGTGTGAGTGGCTCTTGCCAGGTAGCTGGCAAAAAACTGATAAGGCCCCAATTACCCAAACTTTTTCACAGATGTAGCTGTATTACAGAAGCCACAAAGAAAAAAAAAAAATCGCTTAGTGCTTCAAGGTCCCCTTTGATTAGGATTTGGTTTTAGTTACTTTGCTTGCAGTTTTGCTTCCCTTCCCTATCCCAGAGGGAGAAAATCCCTGCGTTTTCTTGCCTGCCTGGCTTACAGCACCTGTTTCCCTAATGAAGCACCCCGGGAGTGCAGGGAGGGCTGGAAGCCTCAGAGCCCGGCCGGCCCCGAGCCCCTC